>APFE030582193.1:263528-280469 GCA_000404065.3 Pinus taeda
AAATTTTCAGATCTTGGGGTCTCTCCTCCCAAGATCCATTTCAATCTTTTAGATCTTGGGGGCCTCCTCCCAAGATCCGGATCACTCCCAAATGGGTGTGGGGGCACAAGGACATCCTAATGGGTCTCCAAATGGATTTAATATGCCTGTAGACCATCTATAAGGGTTGGAGTAATGACATAATCCCTCCCTCTGCAGCGGGAGACATCCTAGGACATCTACCAAGTGTATGGTGCAACTGTGGGGTTGACTGGGCTTGGTGAACCAAGTGCGTCATCCTCATCCCAAAGGTGGAGCATGACTAATCAATGAGTGTTGTTGGGGATCCATGAAGTAATATATGCTATGGTGGAGGCTCATGGTTCTGAACGCTCACCCTACAAGTTTCAATGTGGCCTTTTAGAGTGCTAGGAACCTGTATAGGGAGACCACGCCCCAAATGAAGACCAACATGCAATCCTGCATAATATCCAATGAGTCTCCTTGCCCTCTGATAAAACAAATCATTAGAATAATCAAGTAAAAGAGCTTATAGGTAAAGGGATCAACGAGGCACTTCATGGTGGCATGCCCTTCCATAGTAGGCTTTGACATGTACAAGTGTCTCCAAGTTTCATAGGGGGGTTAACCAAGGACCCTATCAAGTGGTTTCAACCCCTAAAGGGGGTGACATGTCCATGGTACATCCCTCAAGTGGTAGGTGGAAAATGATATATTGGTGGAATGGAGGGGATTAGGGGAATCATCCAGATAACATGTCAAGGTGCAAGGGTAGCTATAATAAGGGAAGCCCACACCTGGGTATGTGAGTGTAGGAGGGAGCCAATCATGGTACATGAGTTACTTTGACCTTTTTTTTCCACCCTACTTCATATGCCTTTTTCCTTTGATTGATTTTTCTTCATAACTACTCGGGACTCCAGGGGATGAGAGCATGATGTGTAATATGTAGCAATGGATAACCCCTTAAGGTGGGACAATTCATCACCCACTAGGGGTTGGGACAATCATGGGTTCCTTAGATGGAGGGGGATCATCTAGGGCCCATAAGAACCAAGGTGATGGCCATGGATAAGGGGTAGAGTTCATGTTTGGTTTCCCACGTGCTAAATTTGTGTGTCCGAACCATCTTTTGCATTTTTTGGTACATTTCCTATTGAGAGTGGCCAAATTATGCTTTTACTTTCTTTTTAGCTGGATTAACCTTCAGGGCATTGCTCCAGGCCTGGCCTTAGGTGTGGACAAGAAGAGGGAGAGGCTAACCCTATGTGGACCCAGAGGACACATATGGACCCGAATGGGAAAAGAGATGAATGGGGCTAAAATGAGTGGAAGGGGAGTGATGTAGTTGATATCAGGAAGTGGGACCACACAACCAAAATCAGGATTTTCCATGTAGTGCCAACCCTAAAGCCAATGGTATGTAAGGAGATCCCACATGGATATGATATGAAGGTAACTGCAAAATCAAGCAATGGAGATAAGAATACATAACTAAACCACTCTTTCTTGCCGAATATCCCCACCAATCCATGTCCAAAAGTGCCAATGACAAGTAAGGAAAATTACTCAACTATACCAATGAAAAGATACACCATTGGTGTTGGGAGGCCCACCTTCAAACATACAATCGTGACAAGTGGTTGAGGGACCACATGGTTGGCTCAGGTGGTGGAGACAATGGCACATTGAGTTATGTGGTGGCTGGAAGGGGCTATTGGCTACTGGCTGAGGACCATCTAGGAGAAATTTTTTCTCCTATATACACTACCCATAGGTGGTTCGTAACCTCTGGCTCCAACTAGGACATGATCTCTTGGGAAGTGCGTGAAGCTACTCGAACGAGAGGTCATGAGAACACCAACAATCTCTTGGTATCGTAGACTTGTTACTTGCAGATATCGAAGACCAAGCACACAAGGAAGCATGTTTTCGTGGTGTCTAGTGATCACCCATGCTTAGTATTAGGCCATAAAAATCAACAGGAAAGTAAGAGTATGCAAATCTAATCTAAATGCAACTAATCTACCATGATAATATCATATGATGTTAGTTCTAATGAAAAAACAACAAGCAATGCATCCTACCCTAACATGCATATGATACAATGTTAAGTGCTAAGTATATTCATAGATACAATGCAACCAACATGTTAATTGATCAATGGAGAAACATGTGTTTCTATGATTAGTTATGCAATAGATCCAAAAACACAAATAGGATGAATAATATGAGGGACAGTGAGGGAAGGAGGTGGGAGAATAAGAGGCCCATATGCCATGGAAAGGAATCCCGGAAGAAGGGAATGACACTAACCGAGATGATTGAATCTGCTCCTCAAACCAAAGATGGAAATGTCAATGACCAGGTACATAAATCTTTGATGAAGAACTATCTCAGGCCTGTCATCCTTACGGTAAGAAGGAATGACTAACTTAGACACATTAGGGATGATATTATTTCGACTATTGGGAAAAAAATAGGTGGAATCCTCATTATATTTGGGGAAAAACCATGATTCTTCATTTTTCATAGGGGAAACCAGCTCTTCATCAAAGCTAGGGGAATACACCTCATCATAGACAACTATCTCGAGGCTAGGGACACAATAAGGGGAGGAATGCTCAGACATGAAGAAAAAACCCTTATCGGTGGCATGGCTAAAGGAAGCATTTTTCTTAACTCCCCTTGCACAAGGAATATCATAAGTCTCTAAAATGGTGGAAAGTTATTCTTCTTTGGTCGAGTCATCATCATCTTGGAACATGAAAAGAGACATTTCCAATCATCAGGAAGGGCTTTAAGAGGACCAATACTGCTAATTGGAAGTGGAAAAGAAATTTATTCTTATTTGGGTTCATTTTTATGGATTTGAGGCACATGGGGCCTTCATACCCAATTCCCCAATCAACGGTAAAAAAAACACTCATAGATTCTTCATCCACTTGATGATCATGATCTTCCTCAGAATCATACCATTCCTCACTATGTATTTATTGTTGGCTAGGTTGTAATTCATTCTCCTCTTTGCTAGGCAGGGGTGACTTTTCTTCTTTCCTATTCTATTGGAGGACAATAGCTAAGGTATCTGTTACATGAGTTTGGTACAATGCTTCTAATAGGAGAGCATTGGTAGGATTCCTGTTATATTCACATTTCATTTTATAGAGCTTTTCCTCTTGTTGGTATAAATGGAAGAATAATTCCTTAGCATTATATTCCCTTACTAACCCCCCGCATGATCTACTATATTTGTCCATTCTTTCTTGCAACACTTGGAGGCTCTCAGGGTCTAGATCTTCTTCATTGCCCTTAGAGGACATGCTTTCCAATTCACGAGTTTCTTTTTAGGCACAATCTTCAAGGTATGCATCAATAACTTGATCTTGATAACTTGGAGAAGGATAAGGATATTCTTCCTCAAGCCTATAACCATATTCAATAACTTCCTCCTCCTGAAAGGCTTCCTCAAGCATTTGGCACATGCCTTCATTAGTTTTCAAATTTGGTCCTTCATGCAAGAGGAAGTGCACAACCAACATTGAGAGAGAAGGAATGCTTTTAGGCTCACATGACTCAAGCCAATCGGTATTTGGGGCAATGTATAGGACAAACAATTCCATTTGGTCACAATGTTGAGTTATATTTTGCCTTGAAACATACCTCTTTGAACCTTGCAAGGTGATTAGCTACGAAATGTGGATCCCCATCGAACATTGGCATATTCTTCATGGATTCCGATGAGGGATATCTTGGGGTCCCTGTCATATCTATGGCAGGAATATACGTGGTCAACATGTTGGGTCTTTAATGACAAGGGAGTCGCCAGGATAAATGAAATTGCCTTGACAAATGTTTGCTTCCCAAAAAACAACACCAAAAATTTTACCGCTCAAACTAGCAGGGGTCTTAGGAGGGGATCCTATAGAGCAACTACTAAGTCAAGACAGAAAAATGGAGTGATAGCCCATTGTCACCTTAGCTAAGGCTCCTTGTTCTTTACGAAATTTCATCGATGGGAGGAGACCAGTATAATAAGGATCACTATAATGAATATATCAATGATTGGATGAAAGGTGATCCCAAAACCCTACTCACAAGAGAGGCTCAAATATGTGGCTTGCTTGCTTGGGAAGCAAGGTGAAAGGTTGTCTAGGAAGGGCTAGGAGGATTTTAGGGGCTAGGGTTTGAAGGTATGACTTGAAAAGGAGATTCATAGACCTCAAAATCCTTGTGGAAACTTGGTTTCTAAATGGTCTTTGAAGGATTAACTTTGATAAGAAGTAGGACCACATGGGACCAAGCAGACCCAAAATTAGGTCAAGGGTATGGATTTGATCACCCAATGAGGGAATTGACCTAATTAGGGAGGAGAAGAGGATCAAAGGACAAATTTCTTTGAGGTTTGAATTTAATGATCCTAATGAGGACACTAGCCAAGGGGAAACTAGGGTAAAAAAATGGTCCTTGATCTAGGGCTTGTTATATCTCGAGATCCCATTGTTGGATTTGATTCAAATTTGGAGGGCCTCTATAGCAAACATAAATGTAGTTGTGGACCAAAATCGAATTGTTTGAATGGCTATATTGTGAGATAATTGATGCCCTAGATGACTTATGTAGGTTAGGCCTAGAAAAAGAGGGAGGTGAAAATAATAAGCGTTGAAAGTGATCACCTATGGAGGATCAATGCCTCGTCCTTTGGGAGAGATGGAGTTAAGGAGAATTTATGTTTTGGAAAGAGTTCACCCAATCAAGGAGGCCTTAAAACAACTTCCCATGGCATTAGGGCATGAGAGAAGTTCCTTCAAGGAATTTATACTTTGATTTGCAAGAATTGATGACTTATAGAGATGTATTTATCACAAATTATCTGTAGGAGCATTGACCCATTCATACATGGCCCATGACATGATGGAACGCTATAAAAGATCACAATTTCCACTAATTTGTATAAAAAGAAGTAAATTCAGACCTGTATAGAAAAAATCCCAACAACATTCATCTGACAAAGTAAATAACAAGAATAAGCATGAAAAGAGCACTTACATGTACAAAAGCGTATATCCAATCATCGAATTATGCCAATAATGAAGCTCCAAGACAAGAGAAAGATATACAAACATCAAAATTCATCAATTACATCCAAACTCATCCTCCAAAAGAGATAACAAAAATATCACAAGAGCAAATAACAAAATCCAAGTGATAATGATCTAAATGAATCATCTCACTTCTATTTATACACTCTCTAATGAATTCGATTTAGCTAAATTGGCCCAATTGAGCCCTTAAAATAAAATAATGTGCACAATAACAATACTTTTGGTGATAAGCCCACCAAATAGCTCAATAATGTAAAGATAAGCCTCTTAAGAGGGTCGAATGATCAACAAGGTGAGTTGTTGGGCCTTTGAGGAGGCCTAATGAAGTTAAAGGGGTGCCATGATGTAGACATGTACTCCAAACATAATGGACAAGGGGTTGGCCACTTGTTTTCCAAATAAGAACTTGTGGTGCTCCCAAGTAGGCGTGGGGGCACAAGAACGTCCTCATGGGTCTCTAAATGGATCAAATATGCTTGTATACCATCTGTAAGGGCTGGAGTAACGACATAAGCCTTCCCTCTGCAGTGGGAGACATCTGTCAAGTGTATGGTGCAATTGTGGGGCCGACTGGGCATGATGAACCAAGTGCATCATCCTCATCCAAAATGTGGAACACGAGTAATTGATGAGTTCTACTAGGGATCCATGAAGTAATATCTATTGTGGTGGATTCCCATGGCTCTCAAAGCTCACCCTACAAACGCTAGTGTGGCCCTCTGGAGGGCTAGGAACTTGTATTGGGAGACCAAGCAACAAATGAATACCCACCTGAAATCCTGCATAAAATCCAATGTGTCCACTTGCCCTCCAATACAAAAAACCATTAGAATGATCAAGTAAAAGAGCTTACAAACCATGTGATCAATGGGGGCACTTCATGGTGGCATGCCCTTCCATAGTAGGCTTTGGCATGTACAAGTGTCTCCAAGCTTAATAGGGGGGTTAACCAAAGACCCTATTAAGTGGTTTCAACATCTAAAGGGGGTGACATGTCTATGGTACATCCCTCAAGTGGTGGGTGGCAAATGATAAAATGGTGGAATGGAGGGGATCAAGGGAATCATCCAGACCACATGTTAAGGTGTAAGGGTAGCTATAATAGGGGAAGTCCACACCTGGGTATATAAGTGTAGGAGGGAGAAAATCATGGTACATTAGTTACCCTGACCTTTTTTTTCCACCTTTCTTCATATGCCTTTTTCGTTTGATTGTTTTTTCTTCATAATTGTTGGGTGCTCTAGGGGATGAGAGCATGATGTGTAATATGTAGCAGTGGATACCCCCTTAAGGTGGGGCAATTCATTACCCACTAGGGATTGGGACAATCATGGGTTCCTTAATGATGGAGGTGGCTCATTTAGGGCCAATAGGAACTAGGGTGATGATCATGGATAAGGGTTAGATATCATGTTTGACTTTTTCCCATGTGCTAAATTTGTGTGTCCCAACCATCTTTTGCATTTTGTGGTACATTTCCTTTTGAGAGTGGCAAAATTATGCTTTTTACTTTCTTTTTAGCTGCATCTACCTCTGGGGCATCGCTCCAGCTCTGACCTAGGGTGTGGACAAGGGGAGGGGTGGCTAACACTATGTGGACCCGGTGGACACATGTAGACCTGAATGGGAAAATAGATGATTGGGGCTAAAATGAGTGGATGGGGAGTGATGTAGGTGGTATCGGGAAGAGGGACCACGCAACTAGAACCGAGATTTCCCATGTAGTGCCAACCCTAAAGCTAGTGGCCAGTAAAGGAGATCCCACAAGATTAAGATACAAGGGTAGCCACGAAATCAGGAAATGGAGACAAGAATACAGACCTAACCCACTCTTTTCGCCAGTTCCCCCCACCAATCCATGTGCAAAAGTGCCCATGACAAGTAAGGAAAATTACTCAACTATACCAATGAAAAGACATACCTTTGGGGTTGGGAGGCCCACCTTCAAACATACAATCATGACAAGTAATCGAGGGACCACATGGCTCGCTCAGGTGGCTGAGACAATGCCACATTGAGCTATCTGGTGGTTGCAAGGGGTCGTTGGCTACCCACTGAGGACCATTTAGGAGAATTTTTTTTCTCTTATCTTCACTAGCCATAGGTGGTGGGTAACAAGGCTTTGTCATTCATGTCATTGTTTGTACGTATACAACTATGTTTAGTTTCAAGGGTGTTTTCGACATGTGTGAGGCTTTGTCGTCCCTTGTTCTCGTCTGCAATTAGCATAGTGGTGCTTTTATAACATATCTCGTAAATTGAAATAAAAATGAGATGGAGAAACAAAGAGGCCAAGTACTAAATAAATGAGTGCGAAGAAAAATTCAAAAAGAGTGGGCTGGCTAAATATCGCAAAATCGACCTTGAACCGGGCACTGTATAGGTTATCAACACATCTAGTCAACAAAATTTGTAGAAAATCCTCCATCGTTGATCCTAAAAACCATTTCAAACCTTGTTATTATTTCTTTCAATCCAATTTGATATTTGCATAACCTGTAATTATTGACTCATATACATACTCTTGATAAATCTTGCTATTAATTAAATATATCCTCCTGAAAAAAAATAATAATAATGGTGCATGACGGATCTTGCAATAGTGAGCGACCACATGTATTGCAGTCACGAAAGGTGGCTCAACATTTATTAATACATGTTCCTTCCACCAAACAACCACGAAAATTACTTTTGATGCCTTACATGTTGGCGTAGTCTCTAGTTCTCTCACGTTAAGAACATAAGAGGGGCATCAAGCATTTCCTATTGGTTTAAAGGAAAGCAAGGCATAAGCTCGTATGAGGTAAGCGATATGCATAAAAATATTTTGAAATTTATGAAGATTGTGTCTTTTATGTCAGTTATTCTAAGTAATTTGGCACAAAATGCATGTTTAAAATTATGAATTTAAAAAAACAATAATGTCATGTGTTTCATTATTTAATTCTACTTTTTATATAAAATGCATTATTTAACTTTAAGAATAAGCAATACATTTTTTAACAATTACTTTATTATTATTTATATAAAAGTAGAATTATGGTAATGGATCTATTTTTTATTTACATTATTTTATGTTAAGTTCATACAAAGTATAATAAATTTAAATCTATAAAAATTTATGCAATGAATCATATACAAATACAAATACACATACACATACACATACACATACACAGAGAGATTAAATGGATTGTGGACTTTGTACTCTTTTAATAATCTATATATAGCTACAATGTCTCTATCACATCAAATCATTAATAAAAAAATTTATTAATAATTATTCATAATATTATTTTATAATTTTATCATTATAAATAAATGTCTTTGGGATTAACCAACATCATTAGGATTTGATCTACATTTAATGTGGTTCATCCTTAGGACAAGGTAAAAAAATCAATCAATCTCCAAAAATAAATAGCATGAATGCATCATTACTGAGAATTAGCCCTTAGTAATTAGTTAATTGGCAGTTAGGAATTATTTATTAAAATATTATATATCTAGTTATAAAGTAGCTATTACGAAATTATTTAAAATAATTTTATATGGGTTAAGAATTTGTTACAAAATATTATCTATTTATAAAGTAGTTATTAGGAGTTTATTTATTTTAATTATATTAAATAAATTAATTCCTAAAATAGTAAGAATAATTCAAAAATTAATTAAAATGATGCTCTAAGGGTTAATAATTGGTTTATTTATTATGAAGTAGAGGAAGAACCATATTAGTTGGTTAAATGCCGATCGAATCCTAACGATGTGATTAATCAGAAAGACTTTTATTTACAATATGGATCACAAAAGTCTTAGATCTAACAATTTTATCATTGTTGGGAAAACTTCTTACAACACATCATGACATCAAATTATTTTATTTAAACTAAGAGGCCAGGAATACTATCTATAGAATCTTGTTAAAAATAAATTGCAATAATTAATAATCATGTATTAATTTCAATTCTTATTAAAAATAAAGTGCAATGATTAACAATCATGTCACAATCATAACAACTTTACTTCAAATACATTTATATTATGACTTTTTAAAATAACTTTTAAAACTATAGGAACTTTTTAATTATTTTTATTTACACTGTTTAACTTATACACATTAGGTGAATTATTAAAATATTTTTCAAAAATTTAAATTTCTAAATCAATTTAGATATATTTCAGATTTATGTTGAATTTTATATTTTCTTTACCAGGTAAAGAATTATATAGATTTTTTTTTTTTTTTTTTTTTTTTTTTTTTTTTTTTGGTAATTAGAGGAATCGAAAATGGGTCATTGCCTTACTAGTGTGACATGGGGCTGATTTTGACCGCTACCACCATACCTCTAAGGCCTACAACTTGCTCACTTTATAGACAAGATTACTTCTTGGGAATTGAACCTTGGATCTTAGTTTACATGATTTCATATCACTTCACTTGCTCTTTGTAATTGAACCTTAGATCTTAGTTTACATAATTTCATATCACTTCACTTTCTCTTTGTAGACGAAATTACTTCTTAAGAATTGAAACTTGAATCTTAATTACATGATTTAATATCACTTAATCACTTAAAATGCTTCGCACAATCATTTATATTTAATTTTTAATATAATATTACTTAAATAAATCCCTCAACTAAATTTTAAGAATTGAAACTTGAATCTTAATTACATGATTTAATATCACTTAATCACTTAAAATGCTTCGCACAATCATTTATATTTAATTTTTAATATAATATTACTTAAATAAATCCCTCAACTAAATTTTAATATTGTTATATTCTTTCATATAAATTTTAGATTAATAATAAATATATATTACTGCTTAAACATTTCCTTATAAGAACAATCACCAAATATAAATTCCCATAAATATTAACGTAAAAAATAAACACCCTTATATCACTCCAAGACAAAATATCAAACATAATGAAAAACCTATTCATCATAATGAAAAGTAGTAGATACCTTTAAGCCCCACACCATGTGATTCTAGCCTCTTGTAAGCGTTGCCCATGTGACTAGTTTGCATCAATCGATATACATAATTATCCAATCCGCTACGCTCTGGATGGTGGAGTAAACCATCGACTTTATGACAGATAGGGATCGAAAGTCTTCAAATATTTTAAGGTAAAACCGTCAGAAAGTGCATTCAAAATCGAACCCATGACAGGTTGGACACCGCCCACCTGACAAAATTGAAGCGGGAGCAATCGATCAATCATCACAGTACCAGCACCGACAGTGGACGACTCGTTCACTATAAATACAAGTCTCCCAGTTGTTGACTGTGATATGATGTATGAACTGTCGTCGACACTTGTCCACAAATTATTAACGCGTAGAGCAACGATGACTTTTTCCATCAATAATTATTAACGCGTACAGCAATGATGTCCTTTTGTAATAACATCCAGTTGAGCAAATTTAATTCGCTTCTATTGCGAGAACACCAACGTTTACATTTATGAGGGTATTTCTCTTTTGATTTGCAAAGTTATCTAGGACAGTAGCAGCATTTCGTCGGATATCTAATGGGCTCGGACTGGGGCACTGTGAATGACAAGAGTGGGCAAGGATCTACAATCATGGGAAATGGCAAGAGATTTTCTGGGCAAGTAGTGAATAGTCCCAGATATTCAGGTCCCATGACCAGAAGAGCTCTGTCCTTCAAGCGCAACAACAGCCATGATGTTGAAGTAGCAGTGCCAGATTCCCCCATAGTTGAAGGAGATCAATATGCACATGAGTCGAGGCCTGCTTACCACCAAAACCCTGCCCATATCAAGCCATTGCTGAAGAAGTCAGCCGCCATAGCCAGGTCCTTCAATAACAAAACTGGTTCAAGGCAATGCGCATTCTATTTCTGTGGGGTGTTCGTTATCTTCCTCATCTTAATGAAGATTTCAACGCTTGGGTGGCTGGGATATCAAATTGAACAGAATACAATGTCTAAGGTGCCAAATCATCTTCCTTTCTAGATGCCTTTAAACAGTCCGGTTTCATGGAGTTTATATGTTATCTTGTTCAGATTTGAAGTGATGGTATTTGGGGTTTATGGCAGTTTAATGCAGTCAAAATCAACCATACTACGAAGGACCTCTGGGGTTTCAAAAAATGTTATTAATTGGAAAGTTTTCATCTGGTCAAATGTTAATTTACCTTTAACTTTTGTGTTCACCACTGGGACGTTACTCAAGAACTCAACACCAACTACACATGGATATGGGCCTTTAACCAAAATGTCAGACTGGATATTTTGAATAAAAAGTACCATCCCGCTATTGAGTAACTAATATCGGTAGGTTGGGTGTGATGGAGCAGTATGATAGTTTAGCACAACTAACCGATGTTTGATTCTGAATACATTTTAAATTATTCTACCTTACAATCCCTGAAATGACATGTCCTGTTTTATGAGACTGGCTAGAGCATGAGGAAATGCAACGCTTGACTCTAAGAGGCAAATCAATTTTGGTAATAGAGTTCATTGTAAATGCCAGGAAACGCACAAAATGCGTTAGTTGAATAGAGAATGCTCAGACAAGAAACGGATCCTGCACTACAGGAGTGAAACCAATAAACTCTAGATTGCCAAGTTATTGAAGGATAAAAGGAAATTTTGTGCCCCAAAAAATGGTTGAGGATATAGAAACCACACTCGGAAGAAACAGAGGAATTGATAGGCAAGTCCATCAATTGCAATAGAAATATATAGTGAACATCTAAACAAATTCAACAGGAATTTGGTTGGAAGCCGCATGTTAGTGATTCTACCAGGCATGCCAGATCTGTTTAAGGTGGAGTCACCGCAATTCGATGGAGAACTCGATCTTGAAAACTTGGACAATTAGGTGAATTAGTTAAACACATTCTATTGGACACATATAGAGGAATGGAGATGAGATTTTAAAGTTGTAGAAAATATTCCAACATGAAAAATGATGTTTCTGATTGTTTATGATTCATACACATGCATGTACACAATACATTACATCTCACAGAGAGAAGGTGTAGGGCCAGTCAGCTTGCATATTCATTAAGGAGTTATTGTGTAATTTGTCTCTCCTGTCTACGTTGGAGTTGTGTTCCACACTCACATTGGTGTACTTGGTGCATACTTTTGGGTTTAATGTGTTTGGATCATAACATCTCGTATCCAATCAAACATTATGTTACTAGGAGGTTGACTACCTCTTATATTCCAACACCCATCAAATGTCATTTTCCAAATTGAAGCTTAAGAAAATTGATAATGATTTAATTGATTTGTTTTGACATTTTATGTTTATGGTAAAAAAGATTGGATGGAAACTTTCCTAGATCTCTTTGGTTTTCATGATTTAACAAGTTATGAAGATTGATAGTGTAACAATTATTTTGAAATTGAGATCTAATGTGTGCACAAGCAAGGTATATAAGAGAAAGTGATTTTTAACCTCTACTTTCTTATTATCACAAATATTACGTATTCTTCCTTCCCAACGTGTTTTAAATTTTGTTTGGCTCCTAGTATCACTATGGCCATTGTGAGATTTTGTTCTTACTTTAGTGATGCTAATTATGTGTTGACGATGCTAGACCTGTCAACATTCAGGGGATCTCCTCGGTAAGAAGTCCCAACTAGACCTCAGACCGTTTGGAGTGGGAGTCCCAACAGTGGGTGGTAATGTAGTGCATTGACCATGGTAGCGCGCAGAGATAAGTATGATGACTTTGGTTAGAAGCACGTGTGTGACCTTGTAGTGAGTTAAGTGAGATGCATGGGGGTTCTAACACACGGAGGGGAAAATGAAGTGTGCCCCTTAGAAGCCTGTAATAATACACAACTTGAAAGGAACACACTAGTGAAATGACATCACAAGCTGAAATGCGGAATAGTCCACAAACCAAAGTGACAAGTTAATCCAACAACATGCATTTAACAAGATTCATACAATTGCATACAAAGTAGTTCATAAGCAAATGCATAAGTCAAACAACATACATTGCTAAAGCAACCAAAATAGTCCAACTACAATAACAACATATGCATGAAAGCGTGTTGGCTCAGTTATTATTATTATAAGTAAAAGTTCCATCCATACATACACCATTGACAACCACTAGCCCCAATAGTGGAACATTACAGTCAAGAACACCTGCTCCTCCAAAGAAATATACTCTCTCTACGCTGTGGAGAAGCCAAGGCTCATCACAATACTCCCAAGCTTTCTCTAAACCTAAGCCTAGCCAAAACCTTGGCTCCCAAAAGCCTGCTCTATGAGTTATGAGGTTTTATTTATAACAAAGGGTGGGGTGACCTTTGACATTCCCCTTTGTGACTCTTTGACTATTCTCATGACTCTTCAACTTCTTTACAAATAACTTATTACATTATATAGTGATTGTTCACATTCCACTGATGACACTTGGAATTTCACTTACAACATATTTACAAATAATATACATTTTCCACATGTACATATGTGAGACAAAATAGGCTAGAGACAACCTAACAAGACAAAACACTGCGACTCACAAGTTTGGAGAAAGACCAACTCGACAACCTCCACTTGATGCTTCTTGGTGATGTGCTGATGCCAAGCTTGGTAATGTGCTATGATGTCCCCAAACTACTTGATGGTGTCTTTCTGATAGCGGACTCTTACCTCCATAGCTTCTGGGTATATGGTTTTGTAACCTTTGTCCAACTCATCCTGAAGCATGTGCAACATGGTATTGACCATGACAAGACCACCAATGTACTTCTGCATGTTTTGTGCGCTTAGCTCCAAGTCATCGGTGGTGGCCTCTCGCCTTAGCTGCTCCATGTACCTGTCGACCTCTAGCCGGACTTGGTTCTTATGCTTAGCTTCGGTGAGGGAACCGATTGACGGGACCCTGTGCGTTCTCACCATGACATCAGTCTTATACAACCGTGCATATGAAGCTTGTATGCTGCTAACAAACGGGGTGAGCTGCTCATAGTTTTGGATCAACATTCGGATCTTCGCTTTGTCTAGCTCTACCTTCGGCTTCATCATCTTTGCCAATTGAAGCGGGGTCCCTTGTACCATATTGCCCATTCTTGCACATGGGTGATAACAACATGTATGTCCCTGAGAGTTTGGACAACCCTTTTGCTCCGCTGCTGAAAGCCATACAGATGGACAACCACCTTATGCACGGTGACAAATCCGTTATAGAGCTTACACATGGTGGTCTCAAGAGTTGATACTTCAACAAGTATCGCTTCCCTCATCTTCGCCATTGCGGAACTTGCAGATGGTTTTGCCTTTTGCTTGGTCACTTGCAAGTTCTTTGCCATCTATTCATTCTCGGCTAATAGGAACTTGACATTTGAGCTCGTGGCTCCTGCATAAGCTAAAGTGGCATCAACCATGGCAACTGGATGCTTTTTGACATCTAACACTATCACCCTTTACTTCATGAATGCAGGTGACGCGTGATCATCCGGGAAATGCTTTCTTCGTGCTTGTACAATCTTCCTCTACAACTAGTTAAATGATAGATTGTACACATCCATCACCAGATCATCATCAAGGAGAACAACCTCTCCTTGCTTTCTCGAGACTGGTTCTGACACTGGAGGAGGTGGAGACTGAGAGGTGACCTCGGGTGCTCTCGGCATGAGGTTAGTGTCTTGGTCTTGTGGCTCCTTTCCCAACTCAATGTCTGTCACTTCAATCAGTTGCTCAATCTGCTGAGCAAACTCCCGATCCTGCACCTGCTCACCCTCTACTTCAGTTGCTCGCTGTTCTGACTCCTCAACCTGTATGGGTGTTGTTTGCTTTGTCATCACGCCCTGCCTTTCTTCTTCTTCATGTTTCTGCTTCTCTTCCCTCTCTCTCCTTCTTAGTTCCTGCTCTTCCTTCAACTTCTTCTTTGTTTCTTGCAACTTCCTTTCTGCTTTGTCCAAACTTTTACTTTTCTTTCTTCTTTCGCTCTGCCCTCTTTATGCGCTGTTGCCTCTTTGCCTCTGCTGCCAAAGTGGCTTTCTCAATGATAGGATATTCTTTGAACTTGTAGCTTTGCTTAGCCTATGGGTTCTTGGCAATCTTCCTCTTACCCTTGTCTTGAGCCGGTTTATTGCTTATTGTTGCTGATGTTGTTGCTTCCTGCGGTGCCGCTGCTTGCAGAGCAACTTTCCATGTTGTGGCTATACTTACTGTTTCATTGAGTTTGGAGTAGTTGTAACAATACCTCCAAGGGTCCTCCTCTGCCCAATGAAATGTTCCGTGGATCCACGGATAGTACACCTTCGCACAATGGTTCTTGCAAATATTGTGGGGATCATACAGATTATAGTCTTTGGTGCCGAATTCAATCATCGCTATCTCCTTAGCTTTGACATCCACATCCTTCAAGCTCTTAATCTCGTACAATCCAATCCGCAAAGGAAGAGAGAGCCATGGTGCCTTCTTCCTCCTATGCAACCCTGCTCATAATCTTATGGTGTTAATTTTATGTTCTATGCTGAGAGCAAATTTACTTCAATTTTCCATATTAGCTCAATATCAATTCCAGATTAGCAATCACATTTAGCATGATAGTAAAATGCAGATAGAACATAAACATAAATCATAGAAAACAAGCAAAGACAAGAGGACACAAGATGTGGTGCTAGCCAGGCACAAATCCCAATGTGGGGAAACCCTTGATCAATTCTTCTTACGTTCTTCAATAGTTCAACAGAGAGAGAGAGAGATAGTACATATACATCAGAAGTCAACATTTTGACTTGTCATAATAAGAGCAGAGATCTTCTCTAAGAATATGACACATGAGGCAGCGGATCTGAACTCAGGTGAAGGCAAACTGCTTCAACTGATCCTCTAAGGTGATTCCATCACCATGCTGCACCCATCACTACTATGTTGTATCTCATCATGTTGCACTAATCATCACTGTGCTGTACCACTATCACTGTGCTGCACTATAGGACTGCTTATGAACACAACTCCTAAAATGTCTCCACTGTTGGCTATGGCCTGTGGCCTATCCCAACAGTGAATTGCAACTAGGTCTCTCCATACAATGATGCTTCTCATATAGAGGAGCAATGTGAGTTGATGTCATATCTAAAGAAAACCATAACATCTTGATGCCAACCATATTATAGAGAAACAAAGAATACACACTGTGGATCATGATACATCAAGCTGTCTGCCACGTCTACTATATCATGTCACTGGGGAGACTACCCTGTCATGGATACTATGTTTGCCATGTCATATAATAGATATACTGTCTGCCATACCAAAATCCTGTCAGCCATACCATGTATTGTAGGAATTTACAGGGTAAGTTCCTCAGACAGAACACCAAAAGGACACCGCTCACAAACAGATCACAGATCAATACACCAGTATTTTGACGTGGTTAAAACCCTCAGAGAGGGCAACAGTCCACGACCTGCGCCAACGTGGCTACTACAGGCAATTTATTAATAAAAGAATGAAAATTTACATAAGCTTCTCTCATGCACGGTGAACCTACAAATGACCCTCCATGCGCTTTAAATAGAATTCATGGACCAATCGGGTGTCGAGCCACGGATCAAGTGTCGGTAATATCGAGGAGAGAATGAACCGTCGGATCACTACATATCGTGACCGTCGGATTGTAAGTTACAAAATGTACAACGGCAAAGAAACACACTTTACCTAACTCTATACTAGACCAAGATGAACTTAACTATTTCCTATGTGTCGGAATATCCTAACATCCCCCCTTAAGAACAACTTGGGATAGGATTGAAGGATTTACAAATATGACACATAGGAGAAGGAAGGAGGCACTAGAGCCTATCCCCCCTTAG
>APFE030582212.1:0-66587 GCA_000404065.3 Pinus taeda
CCCAAAACAACATCCATAGTATCCATCTCTGAAGCATAAAAATCACCATGCAACACATACTTATCCATAGAAATCTTCAAATCCTTGTACACTTGAACATCCTCATTATCAACCTGTGTAAGTTGAATGTTTTCTGTTGGAACTTGCAATTTTTTTGCCAAATTAACATTAATGAAATTATGCTTGCAACTAGGATTTATAGAAACAATGATCTTCTCTTTCTGAATCAATCTATGAAGCTGCAATAAGGATATACCAGTAGGAAATAACCCCATATGTTTCTCCTTAGTTTCCTTCTTTTTTGTAGCATAAGACCATTTGTCCATAAAAAGTTTTTCAAATTCTTCATCCGACAAGTCTTTCGACTGTTTGATTCCTAGCGATCTCCACCATCTATCAACATCCTCTTGCAAATTAAACTATACCATAAACTTCCAAAATATCCCATATTTAAGCTTTATTGTTTGTAGGAATTCTTCAATAGTAGGACCCTCATCTTTCCCGGTAAAATGTAGAGTCGCCATGAAGAGGGTTTTGAGAAAAAATTCTATGACTTGGCGAAAATTTGAAGTTGTCACAGTTTCATCAATATTTCTTAGAATCTTTATTATAACCTGTTTTTGGAAATGTAACAACCATTCTACACCTGCCCATGTGATAGAAATCCTGATCCAGGCACTAGAATTCCAGATCTGCACTGCTACTCTCCCGCCATCACCCAAAATTTCTGAAAAAAGTGCTGATTTTAAATCAGCGATATCTCCCTCATCCGGACTCCGATTCGCCTGATTTTTTTTTTTTTTAATTGGGTGTTTTTTCAAAAATATTCCAGATATGCAATTAGATCTTGCAGATCTTGCACCAGGATGTCTAGATCTGCGCCGCAAATTCGCTGCCCCAAAAAATTGTCTCCAACCCTATTGATTTTTAGATCGGCGATATCTCCTTCATCCGAACTCCGATTTGACCGATTTTTTTTTTGAAATCGGCTATTTTTTCACAAGGAAGACAGATCTGAAATCATATTTTTCAAATCTTGAACCAAAATGTACAGATCTGATCTGCAAACTCGCCGCCCTTGAAATCCTGTAAAAAGTAAAAAACAAATTCCACTTTTGTGCCCAAGAAAGTGCTCTGATACCACTTGTTGTAGCTCTGATACCACTTGTTGTAGATCTAACCTTGAAATATTAAAGATCTGATATGAAAAGATAAGATAATGCAAATAAACCCAGAAATAGATAGAAATGCTTCTTTATTATCAAACCCTTAAGGTAGGGCAACACCATACAATCACTCCTTGAGGAAGGAGAACACTCCACAAGCCATATGCTTGTTAATACAATAATACTTCTCTTCATATCTCTCCATGTGGAGTCTCTAGCCTCTATATAGGCCTCATACATACAATACCATGCATCATTACCAGGGTTTCCTCATACCATCAACTAATACCATGGGCCCCTTACATTATTATTAACTACTTGTGGTCTCTTACATGACATGGGTTAACCACCTTATTTATTACTATGGCCCATCCCATTATTATATTATTACCTTGGGTACCTCCCTCGGTACCCCATATTACCCCCCCTAGGTATATAACACCCTTAGGGTAGGGTAACACCATACATTCACTTTTTAATGAATGAGAGCAATCCACAAGCCATACATCTGTTCATACAATAATCTTTTACTTATTCCTTGACATCTCTCCATATAGAGTCTCTAGCCTCTATATAGGCCTCATACATACAATACCATGGATCATTACAATGGTTCCCTCATACCATCGAACTAATACCATAGGCCCATTACATTATTACTATCTACTTGTGGTCCCTTACATGATACTGGTTAACCACCTTATTTATTACTATAGCCCATCCCATTATTACATTATTGCCTTGAGTACCTCCCTTTGTACCCCATATTATCCCCCTAGGTATATAACATTCCACCCCCCTCAGCATGTTTCATCGTCGAAACATGGGAAGAACACAAATAATAAGATCTACTCAAAAGAGTAGTCCACTTGTACCATTCACGTGCATCTAGCCATCCAAGAGAAAGGTGAACCCTATATCTCGCTGGTGCCTCGCTCGCTTGAGATGGAAGTTGACTGTGGTAGCTCTTCTGTGTTGATGTGTAGTAGGTGGATCTTCGCTCCTCTCTATCTGTCCTGTGGGGGTTGTTGTCCTTATGGCTAATTAATTGCTAGCTTGATGGTTGTCTTGTGGGGTGATGTAGGTGATGATATGTTGAAGTTTTAACCCACAATGTCTTTTTATTCAATTCACCCCTTACTAGAGCCTGACTGTTATCTGGTGCATGTTGTGGTGCCTGCTGTGGTGTCTTATCTTTCAATATTACTTCAACCATTGAGCCCTCCTCTGATGTATCAGCACTTGTAACCCTTTCTGCTTCAACCTCTGTTTGTGTTTGATTGTCAATCATCACTGGCTCATCATCTAATATGTCAGACCCTGGAACATCTTCTGCTTTAGTCTCCTTGGACTCTACTTGTTTATTAATGGAAATATCCTGTAATGTAATTTTCTTCTTTTTATACCAGAGCTTCAAGAATTTCTTCTATACATTAATATTGATAGTGCCCACTAATTCCATCCAAGGGTATCCCAAAACAACATCCATGTTATCCATATCTGAAGCATAAAAATCACCATGCAACATATACTTATCCATAGAAGGCTTCAAATCCTTATAAACTTGAACATCCTCATCATAAACCTATGTATTTTCAATTTGTTTTACTGGAACTTGCAATTTTTTTTCTAAATTAACATTGATGAAATTATGTTTGCAACTAGGATTTATAGAAACAATGATCTTCTCTTTCTGAATCAATCCATGAACCTGCAATAAGGAGATACCAGTAGAAAATAACCCTTTAGGTTCCTTAGTTTCCTTCTTTTATGTACAAATAAAATCTTTGCTAGGTTGTGTGTCTGTCTATGTGAGCTTATCCACAAGATTAGTTTTACGGTCAAAGTGGTCCATAATATCTTTTGTGAATATGTCCCAAGTTAAGGGCCTTCGATAGCAATGTTGATGCCTTTGCCACCATTGCCATCTTTCAGTGTCCAAGTACATTTTTCCCACTCTCAGCTGAGTCTCATCATCCATGATGTAATTCAAACTAAAACATTTCTCCAATTGTGCTAGCCATTTGGCTAGATGAGAGCCATCAAATTTATACAAGTCCCTCAAACTCTGAAGTAGGCTCGCCATCACACAAAAAAAAATTTGCGAAAATTTGAAATTGTCACAGTTTAGTGAATATTGCTTAGAATCCCTATTATGACCTATTTTCATAAATGAAACAATTATTCTGCATTTGCCCATGTGATAGAAATCTTGATCTAGGCAGTGGAATTTTAGATCTGCGCTGCAACTCTCCCGCCGTCACCAAAATTTCTACAAAAAAGAGCTGATTTTAAATCTGCGATATCTCCCTCATCTGAACTCTGATTCGACTGATTTTTTTTTTGAAATTGGGTAGTTTTTCACAAATAATTTAGATCCACAATTATATTTTGTAGATTTTGCACCAGGAAGTCTAGATCTGCGCCACAAACTCGCTGCCATGAAAAATTGTCTGCAACCCCATTGATTTTTAGATCAGCGATATCTCCTTCATTCGGACTCCGATTCGACCGTTTTTTTTTTGAAATCGGGTATGTTTTCACATAGAATCCATATTTGCAATTATATTTTGTATATCTTTCATAAAAACGTACAGATATGATCTGTAAACTCACCACCCCCGAAATCCTACAAAAAATAAAAACAATTCTTCACTTTTTTGCCCAAGAAAGTGTTCTGATACCACTTGTTATAGATCTGATATGAAATTATAAGACAATGCAAGTAAACCCAAAAATAATATGAAATGCTTCTTTATTGATCAAACCCTTAGGGTAGGGTAACACCATACATTTACTCCTTAAGGAAGGAGAGCACTCCACAAGCCATACGCCTGTTCATACAATAATCCTTCACTTATTCCTTGACATCTCTCCATGTAGAGTCTCTAGCCTCTATAAAGGCCTCATACATAAAATACCATGGATCATTACCATGGTTCCCTCATACCATTAAACTAATACCATGGGCCCATTACATTATTACTAACTACTTGTGGTCCCTTACATGATATGGGTTAACCACCTTATTTATTACTATGGCCCATTCCATTATTACATTATTATCTTGGGTACCTCCCTTTGTAGCCCATATTATCCCCCCTAGGTATATAACATAGAATCCATTTATGTTTTCTAGAAGAGGGAGGATGGATTTCTCTAATGAAGTCCAAACCCCACTGTTGGAAGGGATTTTCAGTGGAAATTGGTCTTAGGGGTAAAGGTAATAGTTTTCTCTTGCCTTCAAAAATTTGACATTATGGCAAGTAGTGACAAATTTCTTTATATCAGCGAATAAGGTTAGCCAATAAAATCCAGCCCTTAGGATTTTGTCTGCAGTTGATTTCTAGTAAAGGTGTCCACCACAGTCTCTTGCATGAAATTCTTTGAGAACCTTGTCAACTTCTTCTTTTAATAAACAATTTAATAAAATACCTTCATGATTTTTTAAAAAATGAGCATTATCTAAAATACAAAAGTTTGAAGCTTTCATCTTTAAAAAACTTTTCTTTTTTCTGAATAACCCTAGAGGAGTCTGCAAGTTTAATAATACATAAATTATATCAGCATACCAATGTGAATCTAAGAAGGCCTAGCTAATTTGTGGAATCGCCATCTCCTGTTCATTATCTAGTTCATTAATGTCTAGGGCTTGACAATTTGTTTCAGTCATGAGCTTGGCCAATCATTGTCATTTTATAAGCTTTGTAGGTTTTATTTCAATATCATACACTAATATAGTAGCAATCCATTTACCTCATTTTCCTTCAATTCCATCTTGGGTTAAGATATCTTTGACAACAGCATTTGGTACATAGGCTATTACACGGGAGTACAGTATGTAGACTCTAAAGTCTTTAATAGCTTTCACAAGTGAAAAAGCTTGTTTTTCCATGATTTTGTATTTTAGTGGTGCATCCCTAAGTGCTTTACTAAAAAAGACTATGGGTTTTTCACATTCTTGATCATCCTTTTGTATTAAAACAGATGCTATGGTGTGTTCTGATGCAAATGAAAATATTATGAAGTCTCTATCAAACTTTGGACTTGTAAGGACTAGTGTTCTGGTCAAAACCATTTTAATTTCTTCAAAGGCTTGTTTGGCTTCGATTGTACATTTAATACTTGCATCCTTTTTCAACATATTATTAAGAAATCTAATCAATTCAACTAAATTAGATATGAATCTTCTCAAAAAGTTAATCTTTCCTAGGAAAGCTTGAAGTTCTTTGACATTTCGAGGGTGGGGTATTTGTAGAATAACTTATATTCTAGTAGGATCAATTCTAATGCCCTCTTTGGAGATGATATGACCTAAAAGTTTGCCTTCCTCTAGACCAAATAAGGACTTCTTAGGATTTAAAGAAATCCCATATTTTCTACATTTTAAGAATACTTGTCTCAAATGATCCAAATGTTGCTGAAGAGATTTAGAAAAAACAGTCAGGTCATCTAGATATATAATCAAAAAATCATGAATTTATTTTGCAAAGGCTATGTCCATAACTCTTTGGAATTTTGCCCCTGCATTCTTAAGTCCAAATTGTATTTTGACATACTTGAATGTGCTCCATGGTGTTATAAAAGTTGTTTTTTCCCAATCATCATGATGAACCAGAATCTGGTTATAGCCCGAGAACCCATCCAAAAGTGAAATCCTAGAAGCACCCACTGCCCTTTGTAAAATGTGATCCATCTTGGGTAAAGGATAATTCTCCTTCAAAGAAACCTTATTTACATTTCTTAAATCAACACATAATATGATTTCTCCAGTTTTCTTCCTAGTAGGTACTAAATTAGACACCCGCTGAAAACATGATAGGAGCAATTATCCCTGCTTCATACATTAGTTTGATTTCTTTCTCAATTAATGGAAGCAGTACAGGGTTAATTCTTCTAAGTCTTTTCTTGAATGGTTTTTTCTTTTCTTTCAGGGATATGGTATGTTGAATTATGGAGGTTTCATAAGATTTTAAGTCTTCATAACTCTAGGCAAAGACATCATGGAATTCTCTCATTAGTTCAACATATTTGAGTTTTTGGTTAGGGGGCAAAGATTTAGATAACTTTACCATTTTCAGATTTTCTTCAGTTCCCAAGTTATAGCCTTCAATGTCTACTTTTAAGGGTTCCATCTTAGGTTTCTTTGGAATATCATTGAAATTAAAGAGATCTTCCAAAGGAGTTAATCCTTTAGGCAAATAATTGTCTTTTAAATTGATAACTTCATATTCTCCTTCAATAATTTCATCAATATCCATTTCTTTAAGATCCTGCATTTCTTTGTTGGTAAATTTTGTTGAGTGAAGCATTTGAGTTGCACTTTCTACTGAAATGTTTGTTTCTATCTTATTTGTGTGACTCACTAACTGTATCTACATCTATATTAATGCTAGAAAATTCTTCATCTAAGGTTAAGAAATTATTAATCTACTTATCAATATCAAACACTTGACAGTTCTTCAAATTGCCAGGTATGGCTGGTCGGTATCTAATCTTAGTTGTAAACTGATGATTAGGTTCAAATGGTAATTTGCAGGTGCTAGCAAACATTGCTAGGCTATGAGCTTGCAAGTTATGTTTTCTTGGGATTTTGGCAAGCTTAGTTTCCAGAAATGTATTGAGAATCTCTATCATTGTTCCTTTGTAATATCGTAATTTGGGATCATTTGTTAGAAACTTCCCTTTAATCTGTTGAATTATTAAATTAGAATCTTCTAAGACAGATACCCTAATTTCCCTTAATCATTTAACCAATTTAAGACCTAGCAACAGAGCTTCAAATTTTGCCATATTATTGGTGCAACTAAAGTTTAATATGTAGGCATGGCCTTCAGCATGATCATTTTCAAAATTGTGCACCCAAACTCCTGCTCCTGCTCCTAATTTGTTAATTGAATCATCAAATTCTAAGTGCCAAAGAATTTCATGTTCATAATTGGTGTTAGGAGTCTCAGGAATCTGTTTAATAGGGAGATCTGGTTTTTTAGTTTCTTTCGATTTATCTTAGATGTTTGATGTTTCATTGTTCTCAGAAATTTCCTGGATTTGAACACTAGACTTTTCATTTGTCATTTCTTTTGGTTCTGCTGATAAAACTTCCAATTCATTTGAGGAATCACTTTCAGCATTGTAAAGAATGAAAGAATCCATATCGGAGTGTATTGAATAGATAGGGAAATTTTGGGGTTTCTCCTAACTACTTACAATGTATTTCATTAAGGTTTCTCTGTATAGTTTCTTAGGTTGACCGAACACTGAAATAGTAGCATAAGACATGTCCAATTGTAGAGATCCTTGAAGCTTTGCACCTCAAGAATTGGAAAATAACATGCCATACTTTTGTGGAATATTTGCTACTACTATGTCCATTAATATTGTTTTGGCAGGATATTGAACTAGCAATACACACAAGTCTTTGATTAATCCTAAACATATGATCTGATTTGAATCAAAAGAAAAGAGGTCTTTGTATGGCCTGGTGATGTCTAGGTCTAGTTTCTCCATTACAGATTTAGGCATCAAACATGGAATTATGAAGTATTTTATCATGTATGTTCAAATTTACATAGAAAGGAGGGATTCCTCCATCTACTGTTTTTCCATTTACTTCAGGCCAAAAAACAATTCAGGCTGGTCATCAAAAACATTTACTGAATCTTCATTAATAGAAATTTTGAGTGATTTACTGATTTGACTTTGATAGACATCATATTTAGCTAATTCAAACAATGGAACAACTACTTTTAATTTGCCTACTTTAGTCTCCAGATTAAAAGGTTTTTCAATCTGAGTTCTTATATTTCGGATAGTTGGATTCTCTTTCTCTTCTGTATTCTCTGTGTTTCTCTCCTTTTCAGAAGTGGGGTTATGGGCTGAATTTGTTTCTAAATCAAATTCTGGAGGTTCTTCCATGTTTTGTTTGGAATGAATAGAAGTGGAAAGTTATTTGTTATTTGATTGATTATCTGATACATCTTCAATAATTAGGTTAGTTGGGTTAGGATCTGTTTTGGAAAGAATATGTACAAGGGTGGTATTGGTCTTACCTTTGTTAGGCTGCTTTGTAGATTTTTGTTTATTGGTTTTAGGGACATCTATTTTTCTGGTCCTTAGGTTATATTGCTTGTGGACTTCATAAATGGTTGTATCATATCCCTCCCTAAAGTCAAATGATTCACCTAACTGAGTTTAGAATTGTTTAAGGATGTGAGCTTCTTGATCCTCTTGGGTCAAGAAAACTTATTGTTCATTATTGAGTCCCATCAAATTGATTTTGGTATCTTCTGTTGATTCATCAAAACTTGAGGCTTCAGCATAATTTTCTTGGAATGGGGGCCTAATGTTTTGATCAAGACCAGTTTTTCTAGTGTTTGGGTTTTGGTTCTTCCTAAAATTTGGATTTCTCCCAGTATTGCTTGGTAGACCATCCCAAGGGGATTTCCTTTCAATCGTTTCTACTCTATCTCTTAGCCTATCCATTCCTTTAATAATAGCATCCAATTTCTGTTCAAAGGCTGAGGGTTATTCTTTCAAATCTATCATCCTTTCACTTCTGGCTTTAGCTCATTTGAATATCAAGTTGGCTTCAAAACTGACAGCTATACTTTGCATATCTTCTAAAATTCGAGGGGCTCTTTCCCTAAGTTGGTATGCCATATCAGAATCAAATCCATCAAGGAATTTGGTCAGTGCTAAATCTGGAGGAGCCTGAGGTTTTGAGGAATAGTATTCTAAACGTTATTGAACCTAGTGCAATAGTCTTGTACCGTTTCTTGTGTACCTCTCCTCAGGTTTTCATATTCTGATAAGATCTAGAGAGGACCTTTCTTCTTTTCTCATATGTTTAAGAATGTCTTATAAAGAAATTTTAGGTCATTGATACTATTTGCAAGGAAGGATCTAAACCAATTTCTAACATCTCCAATGAGACTTTGAACAAATACCTTCATTCTAACATCATCAGCATCAACCTCATATATTTCGAAGTCATCAGTCATTTTTTTGGTATGTTGCTGAGCTGTGTAAGTACTAGAACCATCAAAAGGAGTGATTTTACTTTGATAGTCTTGGGGCATAGCCCCTGGATTGGTAGGTAAATGTAGAGGAGTGTATCTATTTTCCATTGCAGTAGATAGGGTTGAAACAATATCTGGGGTTGGTCTTGGAGCGGTGGATGGAGGGGTGGAAGGGGTGGCTTGAGCTTGAGTTGTCTTAGGTGTTGTTGATGAACTTGGAGAGGCTAAAGTGATCACAGAAAGGTTTGTTGTTCCTACAGAGGTAAGCTCAGATTGAACGGAATTCTGCAAATATCTGTCAAGATGTGAAGTGACAACTTCAATTTGTAAATCTTCAATAAATAATGGGTCATGAACTGTATGGGCTAACACGGAATCAGAGAAGGTTACAAATAAAGAGGTCTCAAAATACTCATCAAAGGATTCGTCCTCAAGGTAAATCCACTTCACAGGACAGGATCTTGATCTGTATAGAGACCGAGAACTAACAGAACTTTCGTGGATTTTTTGTCTCCTAAGAATCCTAGGGATTAGATTAGGGTTTTCAAGCACAAGTGGTGGATTTGGATCAAGATTACTCTAGTGTAATGAGTCCTTTCTGAAGCCAGGTTTCTAGGTAGGTTTTGGTTTTTTCTCTAAATAGGTTGAACAAAACAACTTCTACAGTTTCTTTAAGAGGCTTTAGGTATTGGATTTGAACATTCTTAAAGACTTATTTGATAAGAGGAACTAATCAAGTATTTGAAACTAGATGTTCAATCCATAAACTAGACTAGAGATAGACTGAAGAAACATTCATTTACTTATGCAATTGCAAAGCAAGAGTGGTTCAAAGGCTACCTGGCTAACTTCAGGCTCTATCTGTAGCTTATAAAGTAAACAATAGTAACAAACAAATTGTTCAATTCCCCAGCAGAGTCGCCACTATGTTAACACTCAGATTTTCCCAGAAGTTGTAAGAAGGGGAAAAGGATCCAAGGTAACCACAAACCAACTTTTAGATAAAGAATCTAGCCAATCTGTATCCAGAGAGGGTTTTCTCTTTATGATTTAGCTTGGTTTTGAAAGATATTAGGCTAGTTATGAAGTTTAGGAGTTTTGTTTGAGTTTGGGTGGTGAGATTTAATAACAGAGGGGTAAGACTGAGTAGTTTAGGCCATTGGGCTAATGGAGTCAAAGAAGATGGCTTAACTGGACTTGGTTTCTTAACAAAGGATGGTTTCATAGGACAAGATGGTCAAATAGGGAACAAATAAAAACTTAGAATAAATGGAATGGTTTCAAAATGGGTAAAGGGCAGTTAAGAATCCTTCAACCTATTTGAATAAGGGAACTTGAATGATTACTAATAAAGAGTAGTAAACTATTCTTTAATAAATAATCAAAATGAATGAACTAAAAAATAGGAGCAATTAAGATTTCACTGTTTATCCTAATTCAAAAGAAAACATAGAGAATAATAACAATTCAAAACAGAGTGCAATCAAGCATATTCCAAATTACTCTTTTTCATTTATCATTCACATATGAAACATAGATGATATAAGAAACAAGGAAAACATTAAAGCACAAGTTATAGAGGACCTATTGATTCGGTGTTTGATTCAAAAAATTTGTGGAAAGTCCTTCGCATCAATCCTTTATCCAGCAAGCCATACAAAGTTGGTCCAACAGAACTTTATTCCAAAATAATCAATATTACAGCAATGTCTAAGAATCCACCCTTCAATACTCCAATTGAGGGAGTATTTATTCAAAAAAAATTACAAAAAATATCTCATAACAGAGTGAGATATATTCTAGGATGACTAAGAATAAGTTACAAGAAAATAGAGACAACTAGTCTCGAAGATAGGAGGAAGGTAAACTGATGTTGTTCTATCCCTATTCTTGCTAAGTGAGCTAGAGGCAGGCCCTATGATTTGGCTTGTTGCTGTCTTATTTAGTAACTCTATGTTGGCTGCCCTATTTTAACTGATACTCTTTACCTGTTCTGATACACTTCGACCTATTTGATCTCTGTTCATCTTTTTTCATTTTTACTATAGTAAATAACCAAAATTTACATTTTACTAAGAATAAATTACAAAATTTCAAGCATTTCTTCCCACCATTTTTGCTTTGGCAATCTATGTTTTTGAAGTTTCCTTAGGGTCTCATCAATTTCTATATATCTGAAAAATGTGGGCTAAATTTGAAACAAGTGTTTTAGCTCATGCTCGACATAGAATAAGTTCTCTAGGCTGTCATAGAAAACTCGGCCTATGGGGAGTGCTTTTATTCCTAATGCACTTGTTGATGAACTAGCTTGATTGCCAGCGTATTATTCAATTTATCTACATAATCTCTATGCTTCATTAATGTATCATTAATCACTAAAGGAATTGGTAGCCTTTTCTTCTGCAAAATAGCAAACTTCTCCATGAAAGCATTAATCTCTACCTACATATCATGACATCTTCTCTCTAAATTCTACATCAAATTTCTCTTGGTTAGCACCCTTTTGATATCCAAAATGGTTTATGTTCTATCTGTGATGCAAATTGCTTCCAACTGTTCACTATTCTTGGTATTCAAAAAATGTATGAGCCTATTGGCTTCATTAGGCATTTGTCCTAATTGTGCTTTTGTCTTTTGAATTTCTTCTTGTGCTGCTTCACTAGATCATTCTACTCAAAAATTACTTGAATGGATGGCCAAACATCATTTATGGATTCAGTGATGTTGGTCCAAAGGATTTTCTTGGTTTCTACCAGAGGCTTGTCAAAAGTGAGATCTTTTTCTAATGTTTTCACTTTATTTTCTAATGCTTTAATCTCCCTTGTTTTTTCCACAACGTTCATCTTTGAGAGATCATAATTTCTTTCCATCTTAGCAAATTTTTCTTTTACCTATTTTAATTCTAAAACTTGTATTTTCATGTCTTCCATTGACTTTATTAGCTCCTCTGTGCTCAAGTTGGCACTACTGCCCTATGCTGCTCCTGCTGTTGCTGTACCTGTGACCACCTCTGCTGTGGTTGTTGGGATGTTTGGTATTACATTAGGAGGCTAAGAGGTTGACTCTCCCTTCTTGTTCTTCAGTGATTTTTATAATGCCTGCTCTGTTTCATTCAATATTTCATTGAATTTTAAGAGTGGATCCATCATCTCTTCTTCATATTTTTGCTTTATGACCTCAGTAGTCTGTGGATAGCTTGAAGGAGGCAGCTTTAGCTATTTCCTCAAGGCAACAATATCTTCATCCTTCTTTTTGATTAATGCTTCTATACCCTTTACATCTTTGGGATCATGTCTCAATCCAATGATGATTTCTTCTAATGACTTTATTCTATTATCTTTAGCCTTAGAGGAGACTTTTTCTAAGTTTGGCTGGGTAGTTGTATTATCCAAAGAATTTTGTAGCTTTTGGGCCATCATTGCTTTACCAGTCAATGTTGAATAGATTATTTCTCCATTTTTCTTGTGCAGTTCAATTTGATCCATAGGGTGAATATTCTTTGTCAAGACTTCCAAATTTGTTCTGAATTAATCTGCTACTGATTGAGGTTGTTGTATCTTTGGCTTGAAGTAGCTCATTATCATCTTGCTTTCTTTAATGTCATAGGCTGACATTAATCTGTGCTAATTTGTGGGGGGCATTTTTAAATATTGATTGTAAATTTGAAGCCTCAATGGATCATTCTTGGCCTTTATTTCTGTGAATGTTTTCTTGTTTTCTTGTCACTAGGGGGGTTGCAATATTGATACCGACCGTCGGATGATAAGGATGAGATCTAACGGTGGATGGGAGCGGGGTACAATGGAACTTTAACTGCGGTGGGCCCGATTTAATTAACAGTTAATAAATTATATCAAGGTGATTGTGAATGGCGGGGAGGTTCTTAATTAACCTTAGGGGTTAATTAATCCCATTTTTCAGAGCGGGGAGATTAGGCTATTAATGAATCTCGGATAAATCCATTAATCCCTTTTTAACAGTGTTTATGGTTCTAATTAACCAGGCCAGGGTATATAATAATTTGGGGACTTATATATAATTAAATAATACGGGAAAGGGTAAATAGGGCGAGATTTATATAATATAAGTCAGAGATTAATATGATAAATGGAATGAAAGCGCTAAGTTAAAACATTTCGAGCATACATTTAAACTTAGGCTGAAAGTGGAAAAAGGGGTTTCTTAGGTGATATTTTGCATTGTTCCTAAGTAAAATAGGATTTTACTTAGGAAAAGACTTATGAGAGTGAATGAATGATTTATGGATGGTTTTAAGTACTTAGGCCATTTAAATTATTGGGCCGAGGGTCCGGTCCCTCTAGAAGTCAGAGAAATGCTCTAAGCCCCTTTAATTTTCAAAGACCTTAATACTTTTGGGGGAATTAGTGAAATCTTTAAGGGAAAATGTGAACAGAAGTTAGTTATTTGTCCTTGTCTTGCTTGAACAGCATCAAGTGTAATGTCTGCCTTGCACTTGTGATAAAAGTAAAAATTAACACATTTAGAGACATTATCCATCACAAGTAATTCTGCAACACCATCTACCTACCCCACCTACTTTAGCCTGACATTTTTTCCTTCTTTATTTGGGTGCACTTAGACTAACAAACCCTTATCCATCCTTTTTTTCTTTGACATGCCTACCTAAGTCTGCACTTATTACATCCAAGGGCTCAGATTAAACTGTTGAGCTCCTTTTATTTACTCTACCTATCTACTTATCTGCCAAGTTTACACTGTTTGGTCAAATATTTATTCTCTATTTCTTCAACATGAAATTGAAAAATGAATTAGCCAAGTTTGAACAATTTGACTATTCATGAATTGTGGCATAAATGACAAGTTGCACACAATTGTTTATTACAAAAAATGAAAAAGTAGTGGCATTTAGACTTGCACACTTTCCTAGTCTATTTTGTTTGGGGTTCATTTTCTTTCACATGTTTTGACCATTTTATTCTTTTCACCCTTTGATTTTTCTTTTGAGGGTATACCCTCTTTACATTTTTTAAATTTTTTTATTTTTTGAAAATATCGAAAACCTTTGCAACAAGAAAAGGTATGAACATATTATAGAGATCATCACGTCAATTATGAAATATAACACCTATTGGTATAGGAGCATAACAAAGTCAATCGACTAAGCCAAGTTATGGTTAGACCAACAAAATTATATTGAAAGGAAACTAATTATGTTTTACAATACGTCAGAGGCACTACACACTTTGGACTATGGTACAAATGGACAGAGGGAGTGGAGTTGTGTGGCTTCATAGATGCATGTTGGGCAGTGAGTCCATCAGATCAAAAGATTGCATTAGGTGTATCTTTTAGTGTTTGTTCCATAGTCATTTTCGGGTACAACAAGAAGCAAATACCTGTGGTGCTCAGCTAGACAAAAGAAGAATACATGGCTACAAGTCAAGAAACATGTGAGGCAATCTGGATAGGAAAGATACTTGTGGGATTGCTTGGTTAGATGATGGTTCCAACTTTGATATATTTTGATAACCATAGTTGCATTAAACTCTTTGAGAATCTTGTATTTCATGATTGATCCAAACACACACACACACGAACACACACACACACACACATATAGCATCACCATTTATGGGATTGTGTACAAAGGCAGATAATGTTGTTACAATACATTTCAAGAGACGAACAAGATGTTGACATTTTGAAAAAGGCTTTATTAAGAAGGAATTTCGAGTTCCATGGGTATAGGATATGAGTGGTCTATAATCCCTTTCTTACTGAGAGCGAGTGTTGAAAAATGCAGTAAGAAAGTCTCAATTTGATTTTTCCTTGGTCAAATTGAGAAAATGTGATTTTTCATATCAACAGACAACTTGGGTGCATTTAACTTATGTGGCATGGATTGTGTCACTCATGTTACTAAGTAAATTCAAGTTATATGGCTTGGAGTTCAGTTAAGCATGTGTTATTGCCAATTTATAGAAATCAAGTTTAGTTATTTCAAGTTATTTTCAGTTAAACTAGTTCTAGTTGTTAGAGGAACTAATGGAAGGTGAGTTCTGCAGTGAAACTTAAGTCTAACTCCATGATCATCCAATTAACTAATCAATCAACCCAAAATATCTAGTGCATGTAGAGAATTTTAGTTCCCCAGTTGTGGTGGAGATTCCAAGGTAGTGTAACATCAGTTATAGACTAGTCTTGAGTGTACAGGTGTTGCAGTCAGTCAGATGATCAACATTGGGAATTGCACAATCATTTTGGAGGAAATTCATAAATAGTAAGGGCCTAATTTCCTTAGGAATTATGCAAAGGAAATAGGGACTCAAACAAAGGAAAAAATTGACCATTTTTGGTTCAGAGATTCTTAGTGAGTAGAGAGATGGGTTATTCACTTGTAGGTTGAGCTCATTTGATCAAAGAAATGGTAATTCATCTCTGTTCATCATATTAATGCAAGTAGGCTTCTTCCTTTCAGCTACACCATTTTTCTATGAAGCATATGGAACAATATGTTGCAATTGATATCCATGCTTAGTGAAAAAGTTAAAGAATTTGTTGTTAACATATTCTATGCCATTATTAGATCTTAGCTTAAGAATTTGATGTCTAGATTATTTCTCAAAAAAGGCCTTAAAGGCCAAGAACATGTTAAAGATTTCACTCTTGAGTTTCAAGAAGTATACCTAAGCGTGTCTGGAGAAATCATTAATGAAAGATAAGAAATACTTGTAGCCAGAGAATGAAAAAACTAGAATTGGACCATATAAATCACTATGCACAAGTTGTAAGGGGGTTGGGCGTGCCAAGAGGCACATTTTTCAAAATTATCACGATGATGTTTTTTGAGTACACATCCGGAACAAACACCATCTACGCAAGATACCATAGGAAGACATGTCACCATATTTTATTTACATAGATTTTGAAGGGAGAAATAGTTTGATTGACAAAATTGCTCATGCCAAAGTTTGTTCACTTCATCATTATGAGCAACAAATACCGATGGAAAATTTGATGACCCAAAGTTGTTAAACTTATAAAACCTTGTAGAATCATCAGTAATTCTAGTAGCTAAAATGTGTTTAGGATCTCTTAGGTCCTTAATTACAAAATCATGAGGTGAAAATTCAATGGTTTTACCATCACTTGAATGAGTTATCTGATATATAGATAGAATGTTATAGAATAAGTTAGGAACACATAATACATCATTAAATTTACCATTGTCTAGATGAATAGTTCTAGTCCCTACAACTCTAAGACATCTATCATCACCAACATATATATTTTTTGTGTTACAATCATTTAAAGAAGAAAACATGGTTTTGTTTTTGGCCACGTGATAAGAAGCTCTAGAATCAGTGAGCCACTCATGAGAATGAGAAGAAGAATATACATTTAGTGCATAACCAAACCGAGATGCTTGACAATCACATGCAAAAAGTGTTATTCCTAAAGATGAAGTTGAAGATGAAGAGTGCTCCAAATGGATGTTATGCTTCTTCATTGTTTCTTCCAAGCCTTCCATGTTCTTAAAGCATTTGGATTCTAAGTGGTCATCATGGTTACAAAAGTTGCAATATTTATTAGTCTTCTTCCCCTTTTTTTTAGTTGTCTTATCATTTTGTTGAGTTGATTTTTCATTTTGAGACTAAAATGGCTTAGGACCCTTATTTCATTTAGGACCATTCTCTTTAAGATGATGCTTCTTAGCATTCTTTGGACTTGGTTGTTGTTGGGTTGCTAAGGCTTTCTTAGAAGAGTTTTTAGTATTAATAAGACCAAGATGTAAGAGTTTTTCTTGTTCTCTTATTAAGGAATCACAAAATGTATCAAAAGAAGGGGACTTGTAGTCTTGTCCTTGAGAAATAAAGGCTTTTCTAGTAGAATGGAAGGTGGAAAGAAACACAGAGTAGGTTGGTCCTAACTTAGTAAGAATGGAATCAATAAGGCTACCATCTTCTTTCTTAAACTTCACACCTTCCAAGAGAATTATAAGGGTCTTGAACTTGGACAAAACATCTTCAATGGAAGAAAAATTACTGGATTCCAACGTAAGCAACTCATTTTCGAGTTGATAGGCTCTAATTTCACTTTTAATTCCAAAACTTTTTGTGAGCTATTTCATTGTTTCATCGAGGGTATCAATTTTTGTGATATGGAATCTAAAGTCTGGAGAAATAGAGATCCCTATCAACACACATGATTGATCTTGTTTATTTTCCCATTTGGCTTGCTTATCTTCATCTTAAGGTTTAGACTCTTAGCCTAAGGGTATTTTATAAATACATTTACTTCTAAGTAAATCCACCATGTAGGATAACCATTGGAGGTAGTTGGTGCTATCAAGAATTACTAGGCATGGAATTTCCATTTTTTTTAAATAATGTTGTATATGCTGAAACTAAGTGTTCCAATAGAAATATCTCAAAAAATTAGGCCAATTAAAAAAAAAATGCCTTTGAACACAACTTTCAAATGAAGAAGTTATGGCTTTTTGAAGAAAAATTGTTGAAGATGCCGACAAACCACGTGAATGTTGAAAAGCTGATGATAATGTTCTAAAACCCCTCCCCTCCCCCCTTCACCCACTCCCAAACTTAATCTAATTATATCACCTTTAAAAAATGATTACTTTATGTGACCCACTTTTGTAAATAAGTGAAAGTCACTTTGACAATGGTACTTGATGAACTATCCACTAAATTGTAACTTAAATAAAAGATAAAGTGACTTTAGAATTATAAGTGACTCACTTTTTATAGTGGGTGAGAACACTTCTACATAAAGTAACTTTAAAATATAAGTTACATGTGTTTTTTTGAAAAAGTAACTCTATGAAAAGAAAGACTTGAACTTAACACCTCTATTCTGATAAAGTAACTTTGGACCAAGTGAGGTAAATTAAAACATTAGTAACTTTTGGAAAGGAGGAAGGGTTTCTTTTTTTTTTTTTTTCTATTGAAGCTTTGGGTTGTGTCCTTACTTGAAAAACCTCTTTTTTCCTATGAAAAGAAAAACACCACAGAAACCAAACAAATGAGATCACACATAGCCATAGGGAAAAGAGCATACACATAAATGAAAGGTATATATCCAGTAATAGAAAAAAATTTAGAGGACTATAAACCAAAATAAACAGAGAGGTAAATAACTATAATTGCAAATAAAAACTCTATACCTGCACATCTTAAAAATGACATTGATAGGCTATTGAAAACCTTTTCGTGTGAAATTAAAGGAGTTCCTCACTGAAACAGATGATCCTAACACAATAGAGAAGTTCTCTCAGCTCGAAAGCGGCCAGAAACAGTAGATCTAGGAAGAAAAAATCATATGAAATTTTATCAACTTTGGATTTGGATCACTAATGGATGCAGCCCTCGAATAGCTTTGATACCATGTAGGAATTTATAGGGTAAGATCCTTATATAGAACACCTAAGGAAATCACTCACAAACAGATCACAGATCAATACACCAGTATTCTTGACATGGTTAAAACTCTCAAAGAGGGAAATAGTCCACAGCCTGAATCGATGCGGCCACTTCAGGAAATTTATTAATGTAAAAAAAAAAAAAAAATTTACATAAGCTTCTCTTATGAATGGTCACCTAAGAAATGACCTTCCATGCTCTTCAAATAGAGATCATGGACCAATCGGTTGTTAAGGCATGGATCAAGTATCAGTAATACTGAGGAGAAAATGGACTATCAGATCACTTCATGTCTAGAACATATCATGAACATTGGATTATAAGTTACAAAAGGTACATACTAAAGAAACACACTTTACATAATTATACACTAGACCAAGTTACACTTAATTATTTCCTATGTGTCGGAATATCCTAACACTAGGACTTCCAGGACTAGTAATTCAACCCACCAAGGGCTCCAAAGAGATTTTCCAACTAGTGTCCATGACTAGTAGCTCAACCCACAACCATAAGGAACATGGGAACCAATGTGGGAAAAAAAAAGGAAGACACCCATAACACCATGGCTATCCAGGAAATGGCAAGGCTGGGAAAAAATCACCATCAATCCAAGCGATCCTCCATGCCAATGACAAATCATAACCAATAAATAGTATGCATTTTCCATGCATGCCAAAACTAAAGAGGAAATCATACATGCAACTTAGTACCTACAAGAAAAACTTGTTGTAGTTGTTGATCCTAATGTCCCCTTACACTTTCTTTCTCTTTATTTTCCTTCTTGCTCCAAATCCAAAATATGTCACACTCCTCCAAGAGTTCTCCAAGAAAACTCTAAGTGTCCAAGAGCATGAGAGAGAGTAGAAAATGAGAGCTCCAAAACTAAATCAACAAAAAGCTACAAATTAATCCTCAGAAGCATTTTTATTAATGAAACCTTTATTTTCTTCAATTTTCCATTGTTTTCCTTCATTTTCCTCCTCACATGCAACATGTGACCTTTCACCTCCCTTTTCTCCTAATTTCAATTATTTTCATAAATAAAATGTCAATTAATGCCTCATGTCGTTCCAAATCCTTTGACATTTCCTTTGCTAATTTCCATAGCCATTAATTAATCATAAGTGATCCCCATCAATATGTTTCTTCCCAACATTTAGCTTGGAATATGTGTCCCATGACCTTGGTTATTATTTTTTATTTATTAACTTTATCACATGTGTTTTTAACCAAGTTTGTTACATTTGTGTGCTTTGTAACATTCATAGATGATTTTTTCAAGAATACTTGGATCTACTTCCTGAAGACCAATGGTGAGGTCTTTGGGCATTTCAAGAGTTCAATTCTCTTATGGAGAACCAAACCCAGAAGGAGACTAAGGTGTTGATATTAGATAATGGATGTGAGTATACCTCCAATGAGTTCTAGGATTTTCGTAGCGAAGTAAGGATCAAGAACGAGCTCACAATACCTTAAAACCCTCATCATAATCGGGTTTCTGAGAGGAAAAGATCATAATGGAGGCAGAAAGGGAGATGATTTATGACCAAGAATTTCCTATTTTTGTGGGTGAAGGCTTGCAACACAGTTGTTTATGTGCAAAATAGAGTCCTCACAAGATATTAAAGGATGTAACCTTTGAGGAGATGTTTACAGGAGTGAAACTAGATGTGATCCATTTGTGCATCTTTAGTAGTCCAATGTATTTCCATGTTCCCACAAAAGAGAGGACTAATATTGAGCCCTTATTAAAGAAGTCGATATTTTTTGTTACAGTGAGGTCTGAAAGGCATATTGAGCCTACATTATAGGATAAAGCAAAGTTGTATTTAGTCAAGATGTTATATTTGATGACTGTAGGAAATTTAGGAGGGCTAATGAGAGAGAGACAACAGGGATAAAGGATCAGGGGCAAGAGGCACCCAGGATTGAGTAGGGAACAAGAACACTAGTAGAAGGGAAATAACTTGTAGATATGAAGGATGAGTGTAATGTTCCTCCAAGCTCTACCAAGAGGAGGCATTAGAGAAATTTTGAGGTTTAAAATGGGCCTCCTAAGTAATATTATAAAATAATACTGGAAATAATAAAATAATATTAGATTACCACATCAAGTTGTGGAGGGAAAAAAGAAAAAGTACTTTTTCAACTCGCAAGCTGAAAATACAAGTCGAAAAAGTAGTTTTTTTTTAACCTTTGTACTCAAAGAAAGGTCAATCCCCCCATGGTTGACATCATCATATTAAATCCCATTGGTTCTTATAAAGTTGACTTTTGTTGTACATTATTTTTTTGAGGCCCATTTTTTACCTCAAATTTTCTCTAATGTTGAGATCCACTGACGAGACCTTGAGAGATTGTTCTGAGTATGTGGAGGCTCTTAGCGGAAATTCAAGTAGAGTAGACCACCAAGGAGATTTTCCAATTATTTATCATTTTCAAGTAACATTAGTAAGTTTTAGCCTTCTACTTTTGAGGAGTTTACAAATGTGCAAGCCTAGATGAATGTCATCATGGAGGAGCATCGCTCCATCATGAGTAACAATGGGAGGAACACAGTTTCGAGGATGGAGGGAAAGTCTATGGTGGCTTCTTGATGAATCCATAAGATCAAACCTGTAGCTGATGGAAATGTCAAGAAGTGTAAATACATGTTTTTGGTGAGAGGGACCTCATAGTGAGAGGAACTAGATTACAAGTAGACATTTGCACCTATTTCCATATATGTGTCCATCAGATCAGCTATATCCATTGCTTCAGATATGGGGTGGAGTATACATCATATGGATGTGAATATTAAATTCCTTAATGGTGTGATTATAGAGGAGGTCTATATTGAGAAACCTCGGGACTTTGAGGTGCATGGAACAAAGTCTCATATATGTAGGTTAAAGAAATCCCTTTATGGTCTAAAGCAATCTTTGCATGCATGTAATTTTAGGATCGATCGATATCTTCTTCGTTTTGGCTTCACCAAGAGTGAGGTAGACCTCAAACTGTACTATGTACTCATTGAGAGTGAACCACTCATCTTGGTAATTTATGTGGACGATCTCATTCTTAACATCGACTTGATTCACTATTTTTTTGGATTGGGCGTGTGGTAGCATCCATGAGATATTTTCCTTGTGCAGGGAAAGTATGCAATTGAGATCTTAATGATATTTAGGATGGAGAATCGCAGGCCTGTGTCTACACCGATTATCACTAACATAAATAGGTTGATTGTGTCTAAAGCCAAGTTGGTATATCCAACACTATAAAGGTAGCTGATAGGTTCCTTGATGTATCTAGTCAATACTAGGCTAGATATTTGTTTTCCTATGAACATACATAGTCAGTTAATGGTGGAGTTGAGGTAGGTTCATTGGGTGGAAACAAGGCATGTGTTGAGGTACCTGTGAGGTACAATGGACTTTAGGCTTAGACATTTTGGAGTTGGTGAAGTGAAGTTGTAGGGGTACATAGATTCTAATAGGGTTGGGAGTGATGTGGATAGAAAATACATGCCTTGATGTTTCTTCATCTCACGATCAACCATGATCTTGTGGTATAGTAGAAAGCAACGGTCAATGGCACTTAGTTTAGTAGAGGCAGAGTACATGGAAACGAGTATGGTGAGTTGTGAGGTAGTATGGATTCACAAGATGCTTGCAAGAATTTTTGATTTAGAGATGGGGCCAAGAAATTATTCACTATGATAATGAGAGTTGCATTAATATCTCTATGAATCTAGTGTTTAATGATTAGTCCAAGCACCATGAGATCATATGTCACTTCATCAGATACAGAGTTAAGTGAGGTGTTGTGAGACTATAGTAAATTTCCACAGAAGAGGAGGTAATGAATGTTATCACTAAGCCTCTAGTGAAAGGGAAGTTTGTGAAGTATCAAGATAAGTTTGGGATAGTGAAGAAACATTTCCTTACTAGGAGGGAGTGTTGAAGCTTATGGTAGCTTTGGAAGGTCTTTTGCATAGGTGATCCAGATTTATGAAGGAATGAAATGAAATACAAATATAAGCAAAAACACTAAGTTACAACGAAATTATAACTTCAATTCATTAATAACAAAGTACTGAGAATTGGTTACACGTGGAATGGAAATAAACTAGCTCGGGTGATGATAGCTTGTCTCTAAGAAGAGATGTGGTGGCTACATGCCTCCAAATTGTGTTATAATGAGCATCAAATTATTTTTATTATAGAGAAATAATGGAAAAACCTAAACATCCAAAAATCTAACCCAAGAGATGAAGCGCCAAAATTATGGGCCCCGTTGGGGTTCGTTGGTATATCAACATCCCAGAGTCGTAATTTTGGCATACGATCTCTTTTTGATGTGTACGATACCTCGTTATAAACATATATATGAGGACTATAAATTTTGAACATAGATTCGTACCCATGGATTTTTATCCACCCATTTACCAAAAAAATGTTGTTTAGGGGCTCAAAATGGCTCTAGAAGTTTAGGACCCAAAAAACTACCAAAAATAGTAAATTGTGCTATAATTAAGTGTTGGAAATAATTTTAATATTAGGGGGGGTGAATCAGTGTTAAGACTAATTTAAAGTTTTTATGCCAATTTATATTTTATCATTCAAACATGGAAACCATTCATGTGACTAGCAGCAACACATAGTTAGTTGCAACACAAATCATCACATGAACACACACATCATGATCAGCATACACATGGGACATAGAGTTTTAACTTGGAAACCCTTTTGAGAGAAAAACCACAAAATCTTATTTGTTATTTGATGTAAATAAGAGCTCCTACTCTATTACATCAATCTATTTGTGAGCCACCACTCACAAGAAGCACCAAATCTCTTTGATTTTTTGCTAGAACCCATTAGCAAGAAGCACCAACTCCCTTTATCTACAGACACCTAATCAACTTACAAGAACCACCAACTTCATTGATTTATTGCAAGCACCAACTTGTAGGAGGCACCAACCCCCAAGCTTTCTTCAAATACCCACTGAGATGGAATCACCAACTTCCTATATGCAAGATCCAACCCACACTCAATAAGGAACTAATGTTCATTGTCCTTGGCACTCATTTTTCATTTTTTTAGATTTATGTTATTCCTTACAACCTCTCTTTTCTCCTATGTATTTATCCCTCTGATATTTCTCAACATCCTTCATTCATACTCAACAACATATTCTCATACTCAACCCTTACAACTCTCTTCCCCTTGCACATTCTACAGTAGTATACCCTCAGTTCTTGTCCATATGCTCTCAGCAACATACACTCAGCTCTTGGCCCCTTTTATTCATTATCCATATAGCATCTCTCAGCCAATCATAACATCACAGGCATCCTCAAGGTATTCCTTACTATGTAGGCACACTCTTGGCCTCTCTTTAGAGCATAGGAACATATATCCTTTCTCCTCAGGATAACACATGCGTGGAGCTCTCCACTTATCTCTGAAAATAATGTTGCACTCCCCCACTTTTATCAACTGCAATATTGGGTTTTGTTTCACTGAAACAGAGTGATCGATGTTGTCTTTGTCAACCATCACTCTATTATTAACACTTCTGAATTGTACTCTAATTCTTGGTTGTCCATGTTGTCAATTACATCAAGTTTCTTGAACATTGTTTCTGCATTAAACATAAGGATGAGCACTTTAGTGTTTCTCATACTGAGAATTAAGTCTCAGTCAAACTATGAAATCAAAGAGCTCCTCCATTGAGTTCATTTTGTACTAGAATTATGACTTTTTCAGCACTCAAGCCAGACATTCCATTCATTTTCTCATCTCAGACGTCTCTTGCCTATTGTAGCTTCTGCTATATGGAAACTGCATATGCAATATGCCATCAAAGTCTTTAGAGTTTAGATTTTCCATTTAGTCATGACTCCTATAGACTATGATCATATTTTCTACACTAGGCCATCTTTTCCATTTAGTTCTCCTTAGTGTGCAAGGAAGTTCATATGTCTTAGTTCTAGTCAAGACAGGCCCATTAAGTATTATGTGCAATCGTATCCCTTCATTCTCATAGGTGTTATACTCTTTAACCAACTATTGACTCATCCATTCATGTATAATCAACTTATGTTGCATAGCCAAACTGATGTATCTGTGAAATATGGTACACAACACCAATGAGTTTTCGACTCCTTCAAGCTCCACGCCTTTGAATGTATGTCCCACAGTGTTCCATGATAATCCCAAAGGATTGTAATCCCTGTGGTTGACATCGTTTACCGCAACAGGCCCTCGATCATGAACAACTTTGGAAACTACCTCTTAAACATTCACTAGACCCCATTCGTGTATATATATATATCTATATATATATATATATATAGATAGATAGATAGATATAGATATATGCCATCACTGAGTTGAATCTCAGATGCCCTGGTAACTATATCTTTTCTTAAATAACATTTCTTAAGAGTTATGGGTTTGAGGGCTTTCGACCTATTCCGCTTGTGTGCCTTACCACCTTTCCCTTAGCACCTATTGTCGCTCCTATAGACAGCTCATGGGTTGAGGAGAAGGGTCAGTGCCTAGGACATCTTAGAGTCTCTTGAAGATAAATCATTGTTGCTCAAGAGTTAAATATAAAATGATTTAAATATGATTCAATAATCGTACTCAGAGATCGACCACATTACGTACATTAACATCATTTCATTCCAAATAATTAGAGTTCATCCATGGTGGCCTACACACAGATGGTGAATCTTCTTTAACTATTGTAATATAGGTGAGGGAAGAGATAAAGGTAAGAAATCTGGTGCATAGGGCTAGAGATAGAACCTTATACAATAAACTGCATTTGAATAATGTATAGACAAAGAAAATGAAATTAGAAACTATGGAGCACATTTTAATGCTTTCAATCTCACATCTACAGGTACCATTTTCCATACCATTGTTGGGCGCATCCCAACTTGGCTAGATTTTGGGCAAGAAATCTGAATTTTATGAGTAGAGCTCATAATAGAAAGGATGTCATGGAGTGTGAAGTGGTTCGTGCAATAGAGCAGTGGAGCACAATGAGGATTGCACAACAAAATCACCACTCAGTAAAGGGGCTTCATAGTGAAGCCCCTCCCTTTTTGCAAAATCATATAATATTGTAAAAGTTGAATTGTTTTGGACCATAGTCCCTTGTATTTTGGAAACCATGGTATTGGGTCCAAGGTAATGTAGCGATGTAATCCCTCAATGTAATAATATATATAGGGATGAATAATAAATAAGAAAAGAAGATTTGGGCCGAGATCTATGTTTATGGTTGTATTTTGTGTTCTGTACTTTGGAGCAAGGGGCAAGGCTCCACTACTGAGTGTGCAGAGGCTAGGGTCTGCAGATTAGTGCACAAACAACCTACAATTGTGTGCGTAGGTGAAGAATTGTTTGATGTACCAAATTCTCTATTATAAGTAATAGTTCTTGTGGATTTAGTCTCATAGTAGGATGAACCATGGTAAAATATGTGTCTTCGTGTGTTGATTTTCTTATTATCTGCATGTTATTTTAGTATTGTGAAGTTTATGGATGTTTATGATATGTTTAAGTAATGAATGTAATTCTACAAAGTAATATATAAGTGTGAAGTAGTTCATGATTGTGAAGTAATTTATGAGTGCTAAAACATAAGAAAATACAATATTTCCACATCGTAGTATCCTTCAAGGCTGCAGAAACCTAGTTCTGCAACCCCCCATAGTCACTTCGGGTGAGACTATGACTTGCTTGCAGATCATTGTCGAAAGAGCCTATGATTGAGGGTTTTGTTGGTGTGTAGTAAAATCAAAACCTAGGTCAGCCCAACCTAAACCAACAAATGGTTCCATTCCTGGGACCAAGATCTGTTTAAGGGATATGTTTATTGGGCATCATTCGAAGAAAGAAATTTAAGATTGGATAGAACAAAAGGAACAAGAATTTTCAGAACAAGAAGATAGAATCCCTCATTTGTCAACTGAAAGGTGGTTGAAGAAGTATATTTTTGAATATCAATATGAAATATTCTTCATTTCATTTCATGTTGAGCTATACGAGTGGATGTCAAGGTTTACTAAGAGAAATAATTGTTTTAAATGAGACAAACCTAAGGAATGGACCCATGAACTAATATAGCAACTCAAGAACACCAGCAATAGGATTTCAAGAGTTGTTGATTTCTAGATTGATTGATTTGTGGGAGGATTCATTATTGAGTTTGTGGTAGACTCGATTATGTCCTATAGCAAAGCAGAATAGAAAATTTTTAAAGGACCACAAGGTAAGTCCCCGAGATCTCGAAAACTTTGGATTAAGATGCTTTTGTGTGAAAAGGGAATTTTATGAATGTAGTTAATTATTAGTTACTTATGTTTGGGAGAATATACGAAGAAGAATCTAGAACAACGTGAAGTGTAAAAAGATATAAAATAGACACTAGGAAGAGATCTCATGGCCAAGTTACAAAGACTTTTATAAAAACTGACTATAGCCCTCTTTAAGTGAGTCTAAAAGTGAAGAAAACCACCTGAGAACCCTGAAGTAACTCTGTAGTATTCACCCTTCCAGCTTGAAAGTTCGTTGAAGCCAGAATCAAGTAGTAATCAGGGTATTTTTGGTTTTCCTCATCACCCTATGCCCCTAGCCCCCTACCCCACATCCCCCTCCCTTATGAATCCCCCTCCCCCATCCCCTCCCCCTACCCTTCCAAGAATAACTATGGTAAATGATATTAAGCTACCTTTCTTTAAAGGGACTAGATCAGAAGATCCAAAGCAATTCTAGTTTTTATGTGAAGCAATATGGATAGCGAAGCATGTCCATGATGAAAATATGAAGAAAGCACATCTTATCATGACATTCCAAGATAGAGTATTGACATGGTACATGAAGTATTCAAGCAATAAGATTAGATCATTTGCAGAAATTAAAAAAATGTTGTTAAAAGAATTTAAGAAGTTGAAGTTTAAGTCACAGTGTATCAAAGAGTCTAAATAAATCAAACAGAGACCTATTGAGTCTGTGTGGGAATTTGATCAAAGATTCAAGATATTATTAGATCAAGTGAGTTTTGAAATAGCTCCGCAACAACATAAAGAATGCTTTATAGTTGCACTGCTTCCACATATAAGATTGTCTTTGTCACAACAGAAGATAGAAACTCAAGCCGAAGCTTTAGAACTTGCGATGAAATTAGAAGCTTCGCCTATGGGGGATACAAATGGAGGTATACAACAGATCAAGATTCAGCTGGAAAATTTGACTCTACAGATACAAGATATGAAGAAAAGTAGAGAAGTTAAATAATATGTGTGGTGTACAAAGTGTAAAGTAGAAGGCCACTCTAAAGAACAATGCCCTCCCTTCAGAAAATACATGGCTAGTGGAGCACCAAGTCCTTTGAATCCTAGATCCAACTTACGATGTGAGATATGTAAAACTAGAGGTGGACATCACATGAAAGATTGCTACCTATTGCAGAGGTATGTTCAAACTCCAAGAAACTTATATTGCAAATTATGCAAATCAGTAGGTCATGATGAGAACAATTGTTGAGCTTGTGAATTGATGATGGAGCACAGTATTGATTCCTATAGAATTCAAGTTGAAGAACATGGACAACGGAGTGGTCAAGTTGGTTCTCAAGGAAGAGGTTGAGGTGGCGGAGTTGGTCAAGGTCATGGATAGATTATTTGTTACAACTAAGTCTAGGCAGGTCACTTCACAAGAGATTGTCAGAATCCTACTACGACATGTAAGTATTATAAATCACTTGATCATGTAATTGACGAGTGTAAAGTACTTATGGAAACAATGCAAGAAAAGAAAATTCAACAGCTGACACATAACATTCATATGATGAGTGCATAACCAGGACCGATGAACCTCGAATTAATATTGTAACAAGGAGTGGAGTTGCAACTAGGAATGATAAAGCAAATGGAGAAAAGGAAGTTGAAGCCACATGGGTAAGAAATAATGCGGATAAATATCCCGCCTTTGATGTTTAGAAGGAAAAAGAAGTATTTATAGAACCAAAGCAAAGGTTTATGGATGCAGGAGATTCGACATCTACCGCACAACAGAATGAGAAGAATAGTTATGGTGTATCATATTCGACACAAGGCCAAGCTTTGACAATACAGGAACATGATGCAACATATAAGGTAGATACTTTAAAATATTTTCTTCAAACTTATATGAATTTTTTGTGAGATCAAATAGTTGTAGGACTTCAGGAATTGATAAATGCCTACGCATCTAAAGAAATACCATAGACTAAGATGAAAAAAGTTAACAATTTACATAGACTTAAGAGAACTAGAAAGGAAATGAGGCTTAGTGCAAAAATAGGAGAATATGACACGAACCAAGGTATTTTAGATCTAGGATCTGAAGCTAATGTCCCGAAAAATAAAAAAAAATGGAGTTAATGGGTAAAATGAAGTTGTAGTGGTCACCTATTTAGCTAAGAATGGTGAATCAACAAAATATTGTTCCTATAGGAGGATTATCAGGCATTACAGTGGACATTGAAGGGGTGCGCACTACTACTGATTTTGAAAAGTGATAGAAATTGTGGATGATAGTAAACCCTATCCTACACTTCTTGGACTAGATTGGGAAATTTCCAACATGGTTATAATCAACTTAAAGAAGAGGCAAATGATATTTGAAAGAAACAATATGAGAGTGGTCATTCCCTTAGATCCATCAAAAGGAGAAAGGTATACTGAACTAGTTAAAGAGGAGTATAGAGAAGCTGATATAGAGAACATATATCAGATGACAGCAAAAGAACAAGATTGTTTTAACCCTACTGAAGGCAAGTTGAGTTAGGAGAAGGGCAGTTCATGTGCTTTAGATTCAGAAGAAGAATTGGAAAATTGGCAAATCAGGTTACATGAAATGTCTACAAGGCGATGTGCAAGAATGATTAAAGCAGCTCGTTGTATGAAAGCTGAGGTATGTGACTCATTAGAGGAATTTTGAGGTCTAAAATGGGCCTCCTAAGGAAATTATAAAGTAACAGTGGAAATAATAAAAGAAGATTAGATTACTTCATCAAATTTTAGAGGGAAAAAAGAAAAAAATATTTTTCAACTCGTATTTGCAACTTATCTACCTATGGGTTTACTCGAATTTCGAGCAGAAACACCTGTTGGATCAAAATGTTGATTCCTCATCCAAGAAGTACTCATGTTGCATACTTTTGATGGACCCTACTACATGAAAAATGAGAAATATATGAAAAACGTGATTGCAATCACATTTTTTCAGGTATTTATCATTTTTCATGTAGAAGGGTCCATTTAAAGTATGCAAAATGGGTACTCCTTGGATGAGGAATTAAATCTTGCATCCAATAAGTACTCCCACTTAAATTTTGAGTAAACCCTTAGGGAGATAAGTTAAAAATATGAGTTGAAAAAGTAGTTTTATTAGTTTATTATTTTTAATATTTTAACTTTTTTACTCCAAAAATGGTGAATCATCCACCATGGTTGACATCACCATCTTGAATCCTATTGGTTCTTATAAAGTTTGTTTTTGTTGTACTTTTTTCTTAGGAGGCCCATTTTAGACCTCAAAAGTCCCCTAATGTATCTTTTTATGATGGTTTCAATGATATAAATACTTTTCTTGAAGAATATGAAGAATAGGTACCTAAGTGTCAAAGCTTTTTAGCTTTGGATATAGCCCTAAGAGCTACTGCTACAAGATCGTGGGGTAAAAATAAGAAGAATATAGGAACTTGGAAAAAATGTCAAATGTTGATATGGATAAGGTTTGGACACGTAGAAATAGAATTGGTAGATAAATATGATTGTCAAACTGATCCTAGAGAGCACATCCAGGCTTATATGATAGCATGGAAGGAGATTCCACAAGAAGAATGGGTGCATGGGTTCATCCATACATTAGAGGCAATTCCTCAAAACTAGTACATGGAAACAGAAATTCAACATGGTACTACGAACTAGGCAGAGATGTTTGATGGGTTTATATTGACATTTAGCTTTGAAAATAATTGTCCATATATAGATTCATCCCTTTAGATAGTTAAAAAGAATATTTTTTAGAATGAAATTCCACTCACTTGGCAACCTGATTGGGCTACACATCCATAGAATGTACTAGAATGCTACAACATCACTGCAGAAGATTATGAAGATCCTTGCAATATTGACATATGTTGGGGCCTTCATTTTGAAATAAAAGATTTTAATTATTTTGGCTTTCCATAGAACGAAGAGGGAATGGATGGTGGCAACAATGATCAGGTTGTGGTGAACACAGCTGGAGTGGGAAGTAGGAACAAGTAGTTGCAGGGTGGTTGCAACAAAGTGTCAACAAAAGGCAGAGGTAGTCGAGTGGATGAGATGAATGGAGAGGTAGCAAAGGGAAGGAACAGCCGAGCAGGAACTACTAGTCCAAGTGACAGATGAAATATAAAAGGGGAAACCTGTAAGGAGAAAGATGGTTGTTGTTGGTGGGTTGGTTGGTTGTAGGGTGATAGAATAGGAGCATCGCGATGCAAGTCAGAAAGACCTCTGGGTCAAAGATTGAACCTCTGGATCTGGCATAGGTAGATAAATCTTAATTAGCTATTCCTTGTAATCATCGGTGGCTAAGGCTAGTCTATTATGTACGGTCTTCATTGAAATTAATATGAAGTAAGATCTAGATTGGTTTCTTGATACAATGTACGTTATTTCTTATGATGTATGGACCCACTTAAATTTTAAACTATTCTCATATAGAAATGTAGTGGTTTCATCGTGTTTAAACAATATTTTGTTGTATTAATTGCATGTATGATGTTGTTTATATATTGATGTTTGACATACCCTTGATCCCATGGCAAACCCTTCTTCGTTCTAGTCATGGCACGCCTCGAGTGAGACTCCTTATCCTTTGGGTAAGGTGGAAATGTCAACATTGTCGTCGACTACAATGAACAATTGTTGGCCCTCAACACTTGAGCCCAGGGTCTCCCCCTAATAACTCTTTCGTGCCAACAAATGGTTCTGTTGCTGGGAACTGGAGTTACAAGAACTAGTTCAGAACATGGTGTCAAGGATATTCAAGAAAGAGATTAAAGATTGGTGGAATAAAAAAGTAGATTAATTTATAGTGGAACAAGCTACTCAAAGAGGACAACCAGTTGCCAAAGTTAACAAAGAGACATTGTCTACTGAGGGTGCCAGTGAGCAGAACTAGATATTCTGGTGCAAGTTCCTAGAAGACTTGTATAATTGGTTAAGAAGGCTGAAAGTGCAAAATCGATTGGGGGGAATAACATCAGCCCATCATAGCTGGACTTAGTTAGATCTTATATTGCTATAATAGGTAGATAGCGATCTGACTAGAGTAGTCGACTTTTGGGTAAAGACTACAGTGGAGGGGTATATAATCAAGTTTGCCACGGAAAGTTATCAATCTTTTTCAAGGGCGTAAGTGGTGTTTGGGTTTAAGCTAAGAGGAATGTTGGTGAAAGAAGTGTCGTTGTGGATTAAAATATTCATGGTAGAAGAAGGACTACTACCCTCACCAACCATGAAGATGGTATCATAAAACCCCAATACTAGCGGAAGGACCTAAGGGGAGAATGCTACTGGTTGGGGAATAGAAATGTTGTTGAAGGAATGGACGTAGAAGGGTTGCAGAAAGCTAGAGATGTAAGAGCACAGAGGAGGGTGTTGTTAATTGACATGTGGCAAACAAGAGTAGTTCAAACTCTGAACAAGAGAAAGACGGGACCCCACCAGGTAGGAGGGTGTCAAGAAAACCCGAAGAGGAAGGGAGAGAAAAGGGAGATGCCAGATGAAGCAAGATTGGTGATTGGAAAGATGGAAGCCAGAATGATAAATAGGATCCTTCCTTATAGGTTGTGGGAATAATAGTGGAGGAACAAATGTCGAGCAGCTGTGAAGAGGAAAGGGAAGAGGAAATGGGCAACCTCATGAGAAGGTTATTTGCTGAAGAAGAAGCATCCCTAAGAAATCAGCAACAATGTCCCCAAGGTACAGGTAGTATTCCTCCTGACCTTCCCCTGGTACCTTACTATAATCCAGAAAAAATTGTTATTAAATTAGCTAAAGAAATATGGGTACACAACATGCATTAGAGATATAAGGCGAGTTTCAATATAGTGAAAAACAAGGGAATTAGTGGTATTAGTAACTTAGGACTACAAGGATCTCAGCATCTCAAGACCAAGGGATTTATGTTATTGGTGCATACTCAAATAAACATGTTGGGATCTTTTACCAGATACCCATAGTTTGTGGGCAGGGGAAATGAAGACGTAGAACAACATTGGTATCTCTGTGAAGCTATATCGAGAGCACGATAGACTCCAGAAAATGTCAATACAGTTGAGTTCTAGACCACGCTAAGAGAGATATCTCTGTGTTGGTTTATAAAATTGGCAGAACAGAACCAAAATCCCATGGTAGATTACATCAAGAGGGGTTTCATACAAGAATTCAAAGTACCTCAGACTGACTAGCAAGGGCTATAGAGCTGTGGGAAATCAAGCAGAGGGAAGGCAAAAATTCTTTGGAACTAATGCAAAGATCTAAGGACTCCATTGCTCAGTTGAGTTACACCCTATATCCTAATCACCAGAGAGGCTGGTTCATCAAGGCTCTCTTTCCCCTTACAAGCACATTGTTGACACGACAAAAGATCAAGATCCTCCAGGATCCTCTAGAGAAAGAATCACATATAGAGGCTATGGTTGGATATCCTCATGAATACTGAGGAGGGATAGGATTGTAGGATCTATCAAGTATGAGCCTTCAAAACCAGATTGCAACTTTAATGGAGTAATTGAAGGACCTTCAACTAGTGTGACCAGCTAGACCCAATGTATGGTGCATGCACTACATGGTGGAGTGACATGTCGCAAAGGAATGTCCGAGGTTATGGAGAATTAATCATCCAGGGGGAATTGCAGGATCGTCGAGAACCCCACCAACAGTAGGAGTTGTGGTAGTAGGAGTACAAGGAGTTTTCCCTAGATGAAATAATCAACAATATTGTGAGATATGTAGGATGTATGGACATCTACCACGGATGTGCCCGATACTACAAAAGTACTTCAACGTCCCCAATAAAAACTATTGTGAGTATTGTGCATCCATAATGCATCACATTGACCAGTGCATAGCATTAGATCCTTTAGTAGAATGACTAGACATGTCAACATTCAGGATCAATGATTCCAACTAGGGAGGACGAAGAGGAAATGGGAAAGGAGGAAGAACTGGAGGAAGAGAAGGAAATGGGAGAGGAGGAAGAATTAGAGGAAGAGGTCTCGTGAGATGTTGCAACTATGACCAAGAGGGTCATGTCAATAGGAAATGCCCGCTCCCTAGAATACCATGGTGTTCACAATTCAGAATCAATAATCATGCCACAGAGGAATGCCTAGACCTCCTTATGAAGTGGGAAGAAAGGACTAGACAGAAAGGGGCTAACCTGGTTAACGATGAACCTTGTACCAATGACTATCTTCTTGTAGCCAATATAAATATAGTCACAACAGGGGGAAAGAGGATGGGGGAAGATCAAAGTATAGTGGACCCACCCTTGGTCATTAGGTAGCATCCCAAAGAAATCATACCAGCCTGAGCAACAAAAATAGTATTACCACAAGGCGGTTAAATTGTTCGAAGGGATGACTAAGACAAGGGAGAATCAAATATAGAATGGCCACATGCTCAGCCATGATCACCCGATAGAAGAATGGTTTAAGTTGTTCCTACAAATCATTGTGGATGAATACATGTTGAAAGAGATGTACAAATGTTTAAAGGCAACATTGTCTGAGGAGGAAGGGGAAGCAGAATGGCCCTCTGCCAACTTACCAGAAAAGCATACCAAAAGAGCATGGTGAAATAAGAAGAGAAGCATAAAGGAATTCTGAATTAATGCCTAGGTTGTGAGATTCCAAATCAAGGACACAATGTTGGACCTATGGCTGAATGTAAACATCCTTCCTACAAAAACATGGGAGGCAATGGGGAAGCCACAACTGAGATATTCGTTGATACAATTGATAATGGAAAACCAGTACTACATTCTACCCATTGGAAGGCTAGAGAATGTAGAAGTAGATGTGGTGGGAGTGAAGAAATACATTTAATTTGAAGTAATCGACATAATGGGTGATAAGGACCCATATCCAGTGCTCCTTGGGATCCACTGGGCTTATGAAAACTATGTTGTCATCAATATGATGAAAGAATTAATGATTTTTGAAGCAGAAGGGATGAGTAATACAAACCTTAGATCCCTTTCAACGACACAGGTTCACATAATCCGTAGATGACAGGGACGAGCCATGAGTGCTAGACCAGTTATACACCCTAACATCAGGTAAAAGAGAAGATTACATAAATCCTACAGTAGGAGGATCTGTGAGCTGTAGGAGTATTCAGAGCTCAGAAACTGGCTCGGAAGCTACATGGGATGCATGTAAGCAAGGTGGATATGAACTCAATACTAGACGTTGTGTAGTGATAGGCCAGATAAATTGGATAGTAGCAAAGGTAAGCAGCTATTCTAAATTCCACAACATTGAACCAATGAACATCTTCTTGAACAAAGTGGAAAGAGAGGTAAGGGGGGATCACAAAATTCCCTTGCTAGATATTGTGCTTTGTGCCACATGGGAAAGGTGGCGGAGAACACAATGCAACACGTTGCGAGAATGGGGAGCCATAAAGAAATCCATGAGGGAGAGGTTCGGTTAGAAGGATAACCACCCTCAAGATAATATGAAGTACAGAGGTAATTCAAATCCTAAGAATCACTTAGAGGCCGACATGAGAATTTGGGAAAAGCAGGGGATTATGAAACTTTGGGTACATGTATTCATACATACCCTAGGTACCATTCCCTAAGCTTGGTATGTGCAAGAGGAGCTCCATAATCAAACAGCGGATTAGGATACTATGTCAGCTTAGTTCATTACTAGCTTTTCATTCAAGGATGTTGATATATGCATGACTAAAACACTACAGGAAATTAAAAGGATCTTGTTCACCCTAGGACATGTGGTTGAAGGTTGTGTCAATGAAAATTTCTTATAGTACCTCTATGACACAAGTTCTCTAGAATACATAGCATGCGACAAGGTGGATGAAAAACCAGATGAGGATTGGTTAGAAGGATTAAGACACCTAACCTTTGAAGAAATAGAAGGGGAAAGAGATATAGGGAAAGTCCTGCTGGATAAGTTGTCCACCTTCTATCAATGAAATTAAGGAAGCAAAATGTTGGAACAGAGGATAAACCAAACATCATGTCTATGGGAGATTATTGGGATGAATAGATGACAAAATAAATTTTTGACATGTTGGAGAAATACCAAGACTTGTTCCTAGCATTAAGAGTAGAGCTAAAAGGAATAAAAGGAGGCATAAGGGAGATGAAGATTTTTTTTAGGCCAGACACCCATCTAGTGAAGCAAAGGCCATATAGATTGAACCACAGGGTAAAGGAAAAGGTTAAGACGAGATCAACAAAATGTTGCAGGCTGGGATTATATTTCTGGTAGATGAAGCAGAGTGGAAAAGTCAAATAGTTATACAGAAGAAGAAATATGCAACAAAAATTAGGGTATGCGTTGATTATCAAAGTTTGAACAATGCATGTGTGCATGATCCATTTCCAACACCATTTAGTGATGAAGTCCTGGAAAATGTAGTGGGAAATGAAGCATATTAATTCACAGATGGATTCTCAGGCTACCATCAGGTCTGAATAGCTAAAGAAGACAAAAGAAAGACAACATTCACCATGGAGTGGGGATCATATGCATACAATGGAATGTCGTTTGGTTTGAAGAATGCACCTGTACTCTTCTTGAGAATTGTTATAGCTGCATTCCGAGACTACATTCATAGGTTTATAGAAGTGTACATGGATGATTGGAGAGTGTATAGCCTACTAAAGAAACAAAAAAGTCTACTAAGGATCATGTTTGAAAGGTGCAGGCAGTTACAAATTTCCTTAAACCTAAAGAAGTGTATTTTTGTGATTCCATTTGGAACACTACTAGGCCACATAGTTTGCAAGGACAGAGCGTGTGTAGATCTAGCAAAGGTTGCAGTAATTACCGACATGGAACCACCACACAATGTAAAGAAACTGAGGTCCACTTTGGGACATACAGGGTATTACCGACACTTCATCAGGAGCTATGCATCAATAACAACCCCAATGCAGAAGCTACTGAAGAGGATAGAAGCATTTAATTTGACAGAAGATTGTTAAGCAACATTGGATAAATTAAAAAAGAAATTGGTAAGTGCCCCGATCCTTGTCTATCCAGATTGGAACAAGATGTTTCACATACACATTGACGTGTTAGGGATCACCTTAGGAGAAGTCTTAGCGCAACCAAGGGAAATAAATATAGATTTCTTGGTGTACTATGCCAGCAGGAAATTGTCAACTGTAGAAAGGAATTGTACAACAACAGAGAGGGAAGAATTGGCCATGGTTTACTCTCTGTAGAAATTCAAGAATTACCTATTAGGGGTGCCATTCAAGTGTTTCATAGATCACTCAGCAGTAAAGTATCTAGTGAACAAACCAATGTCAGAAGGCAAGATATGATGATGGTTATTACTCTTCCAAACATTCACTTTCGAGGTGGTCACCGAACCTGGAAGATTGAATGTGGGATTGGACCACTTGTCACAACTAGAGACAGGAGAGAGCGAAGGAGAATTGGATGATCAACTACTTGATGTTGACTTATTCAAAATAGAAGCAATCTTGGACTATTTAGAAGAGATTGTTGCGCTGTTGACAATAGGCACTACCCAAAGGGGTATACAGCAACACAGAAGCAACACTTAATAGTAAGGGCAATAGGCTACCAACTATTTGCAGGACATCTCTATAAGATGGGCTTGGACCAAGTCCTAAGGCGCTACATACTCCAACATGAATGACAAGATGTGCTATAGGAATGTCACGCAGGGGTCGTCGGAGGCAATGTAGGAGGAAAATCCATCACAAGGAAGATACTGCATGCATGATTATGGTGGCCAACCATCCACAAATACTCTAAGGAATATACTAAGAATTGCGACGTTTGTTAGAGTGTTGGGAAGCCTTCCTGATAGGAAAAACTACCTTTAAATCATGTTCATACAGTCCAAATCTTTGAGAAGTGGCCAATGGATTTCATTGGGCCTATAACACCACCAACAAGGCATTCATGCATGAGACATATAATAACCGCCACTAAATATCTCACTAGATGGGCAAAAGCAACACCTGTTAGAGATTGTATAGCCGACATTGCCACAAGGTTTATTTTCGATAACATAATCTCAAGATTTGGAAGCCCAAAAAGCTTGAAAAGTGACCAAGGAACACATTTTATAAATGAAACCATTGAGTCTCCTCTCAAGAATTTCATGATTTAGCATCATAAAAGTATTCCATATCATCCACAGGCCAACGAGACTATCAAGGCATTCAAAAAAATACTGGAAAAGGGTCTCATGAAGATTATATTAGCTAATAGGGATGACGGGGATGAAAGAGTACCAACGATGCTATGGGCATACAAAACAATGGTAAAGACTCCATAAACAAACCTCGTTCAAGCTAGTATATGGGAAGGAAGCAATGGTTCCAGCAAAGTTCATAATAATGAGTGCGTTCATCTCTGAGGCAATGAGAATGATGGACAATGTAGCATTCAGAGAAAGGTTATATCAACTAATGGAACTTGACGAATCTAGGTTCTTAGCCAAGTTTTACCGGTCTATAGAGCAGAGAAGGAAAAAACATTGGCATGACAGGCACATTAGGAGGAAAACATTCAAAATTGGAGATCATGTATTGTTATGCAACAACAAGTTCCAAGTTCCAAAAGTTCCTGGGTAAATTGCAGATGCACTAGGCCCATTCATAGTTGCAGAAATCAAAGATTCTGGAGCAGTAAGGTTGGCGCAATGGGATGGAGATATGCTAGAAGGTTGGGTAAACGGTGCATGCTTGAAGCCCTTCCACATGCCAAGGAACACAATTTCAAGTTGAAAGGGTCTCGGAAACGAGCCCGCAAGTAGGTGGGAGTTAATAAATTATAGTCAAATAATTTTCAGCATCCATTTGAGTTTATGTCTTTTACATCATTTTAATAAGAATAAACTATAGCGTCAATAAGGTTGTGGCAATGTTGTCATAGTACCGCAACCCATTTTTGGTTAGGGAGGGAATAGGTATAGTTAACAATCACTTGTAGGCGCATTCTTTCCAGCTCTTGAGTTACACGTAGGTAGTCGCTTTTTCAGTCTTTATGGTCACACATTATATCCATCCTTTCCATCGTACCAGTAGTCATTTCCATAATAGGTAACCAATAATGCAACTGTCAAGTGGGAGCTGTAAAATATTTTCCTGATAGTAACAAGTTTAGTTAATAAATAACCCCCATCACGAAAAAATTAATAAGCCATGCGGCCACTCTGTACATTCTTAGTCCATGTCAGAAATGTCAGGTCCAGGTCAGCTGATGGCAGTAAAGCATGGTTAGGATACATGGGGAAAGTTGTCATAGTAGTTAATTATCAAATTCCAGTTAGGAAACGTCGTGTCAAGCCCGACTACTTAATTTGCAAAGGATAATGAATAACACTATAGAATTTCAATTGCAGATAGTAGAGAAAATCCAAGTTCTCTTTGAAGAACAACAGAATAAATGCAGGAGTGTGAAGCCTCAATTGACGATTGTTTATCAACGACACAGAGCGATGGTGAAAGCAGTTATCTATCTTCCATAAGATAAGCTGAATGAAATAATTGATCCGATGGAGAATCTATATGGAAAATACGATAAGGTGATCTTAGTCAATAATGACCTGACAGACTACTTCCAGTTTCTAACTCTAAAGAGGGAGGTCTACGTAGAAGAAATCCATAGGGAAGATGGAACGAGAGCATCCAAAATAAGCGAGGAGTTTAAATGATTTCAGAGGTTGACAATACTTAATCTGAGAAGTTTACCAGTCTTCAAAATCCAACTGGGTGAAATGCAATGTACCAAATTACTGGCTAGTAGAATGCATGGGGGTCCTTGTGGCTCCACAGGGAGTACTCAATTCCTGTAGACAATATTTATCATGTTAGGTCCCTATAATACTAGTGATTACCCGATTACTATTGTAGTTGTATCCCTTATTAATATTTTTGTGCCCCTATTGTCCCCATATTGTTATTGTTGTGCTCCATAGAATCCCTTTATTGCTATTTTTGTGCCTTTATATTATTATTGGTAGGTCGGTTGAGTTGTATTGTGACTCCTTAGACTCCTATATATAGAAAGGAGGTTTTGTCATTTGAATCATCAAGGAATCATTCATTTTCATAATGTAAAGGAGGTTGCCCCCTCGAAGAGGCTAAATTCTAAGGTGTTGATCTATCTTTTCTATCTTTTTGTGAACTGATTTCATAACATTTGGTATCAAAGCTTTTAGATTCAAGGGTTTTGCTGCTCCAAATAGGTCATCGTGGCATTTTTACTATAAATTTTTTCTGTGACATTTAAGAAGAAAAAAAACTCATTTGAGATGAAATCACGCTAAACCTTGGATCCAAATTTCAGAGCTTTTCGCACTATATTTGCGGATTTATGATCTGAGGAACTTTGTCTTTTTGCAAACTCCTGAATTACATTCCAAACAGGTGACCTAGGTAAAATCGTCATAACTTTCTCTCTAAGCATCGGATTGAAATTTCGTAAGGTATCGAAAGAGGACAGATTGTAGTTTCTTGTATATATTTTTTTCATAGCCAAAGGTTGAAACAGGGACACGTGTCACATCGTACAAGTTCACTCTACTGAACTAGTCTATAATCAGGTTATTGTGGGAGATTTGGCATAACTCTTCCTTCGAGAATAAATTTGGATCAGATTGGTGGCATTGGAAAGAGGACACAGTGGGTTACTACAAGACACAATTTCAAAACTGGATGATACAAAATTACAAAGATACATCAGAGGCAATATCGAGCTCCTACAAAGTGAAATAAGGTGTGTAGATTTTTTTAAATTCTTTTTTAAGCTTGGTTTGAAAAATTATTTTGAAGGAATTCAAAGGACATAGTAGAGAATTATTATCAGTAACTGATGCCCCAAGGAAAGAAAATGCAAACACCTAGTAAGCAACTTGAAAGCTCTAGCATGACTCGTGAAGAAGAGGAAGAAATGCTACATGATATATTAAAATTACAAGACCAAGTGCAACAAATTTCACTCTCACAAAAGCTAACAAAAGCTAATATAAATGGCATGGAAACTAAGATGAATGGCATGGAAGCTAAGATGAAAAATTTGAAGATAGATTTGAACACAAATTTGAAGACAGGCATGGCAGATTTGAAGACAGATTTGACAAATTTTCTACAAGAAATACTTACTAATGGTGAAAGGGTAGTAAAGGAAACTCATGATGCGAACAAAAGAAATGTTATTCATGATTTCATAGACTCTAATGTTGGATTTAAGACCCACTATATTCAAAAAATCGATATGAGGAAGTTTGATGGCAAGGATCCCACAACATGGATATTACAAATGGAGCAATTTTTCGATCTCAATAATGTGCAAAATGCACAAAAGGTATGTCTTGCAACTTTATATTTGGAACCAAATCAGTCTGTATGTTAACAATGGTTTCACTCTCATAAACAAATTATCGCTTGGGAAATGTTTACTGAAGAATTGATAGCACATTATGAGGATACAAGAAGCAACACCTTTTTTAGCCAATTGATAAGTCTCAAACAAAAGGGTTCAATAATGGAGCACATTGAGGAGGTCCAAAAATTGAACATAAGGGTAAAAAATTATTCCGGAGGAGCATAGGATTGATGTGTTCATAGGGAATTTAAAGGATACTATCCAACATGATGTTCACCTTTGGGAACTTGATTCATTAGAGAAGGCATTCAGGTTAGCAAGAAAAATGGAAAGCAAAATTATGGCAACCAGGAAGCATACCACTCACAACTATAAAGATGGAAGTGTTGTTTCCCTTAATCTTCCACAACCTATAAGGTTGACACCACAACAATTGGAAGAAAAAAGAGAAAAATGGCTTTGTTAGAGTTGTGATAGCTAATACACTAAAGGTCATAAGTGTGCTGAGAAGAAATTATTCTACATAGATTGTGAAGAGGAAGAAGAAAAGGATCAAGAAAGGTGAAAAGAAGAGGATATACTCTAGGAACAAAGTCTAGATAAAGAAGAAATGAATTTGGCCATATCTTGTAATGCATTGGCTAGAATTACCACTCCTCAAACCAAGATAGAAGGACAAATCAAGAAGAAAAAAGGTAATAGTGTTGATTGATTCAAGAAGTACCCACAATTTTATTCATTGTAAGGTAGCAAAAGAATTGAATTGCTTCCTATATCCAGCACTAGAGTGTCAAGTGATGGTTGCAAATGGAGGAACAATATATTGCTCTAGAAAGTGCCACAATATCAAGCTATTGATGGGCGAATATGTATTGACTAGCCCAATGCTTTCCATTCCAATGGGAGGTGTTGATGTTGCACTAGGAGTCCAATCGCTACAATCCTTGGGTACAATAGCTTTTAATTTTCAAGAAATTTTCATGAAATTTTATACTAAAGGAAAGGAAGTTGAATTAAGGGGTATTGTAGGGAAACCAGGAAAGATAATCAGCTCTAACAGTATGACAAAGCTTCTAAAAAAGGAACAAAGAGGTGTAATTGCACAATTATGTTTGCTAGATGTTTCCACATCGAAAATCATCCATTTCTTAGATCTCCCAAAAAGTTTTGGACAATCATTCCAAGGCATTTGATACTCCCAAAGGTCTCCCACCTATTCGTGATCATGATCATGCTATTCATCTGATTCCAGGAAGTGTTTCTCCAAACATCAGGCCGTATAGATATCCCTATGCCCAAAAGAGTGAAATTGAACGTATGGTTGCATAAATTCTAGAGGTTGGTATAATTCAAACTAGTCAAAGTTCTTTCTCTGCTCCAATAGTATTGGTGCATAAGAAGGATGGATCATGGCGCATGTGTCCAGATTATAGGGAGCTCAACAAGCTCACTATTAAAGATAAGTTTCTCATTCCTGTCATTAATGAATTACTAGATGAATTGCATGGATCAGTTTACTTCACCAAGTTGGATCTTCGTTTAGTATATCATCAAATCAAAATAGAGACTGAAGACATTTCGAAAACAACATTTAGAACTCATGAGGGTCATTATGAATTTTTGGTCATGCCTTTTGGCCTTACCAAAGAACCTTATACATTTCAAGGTTTGATGAATTCCATTTTCAAACCCACCCTTAGAAAATGTGTGTTAGTATTTTTTGATGATATACTAATCCACACCAAGTCTTGGAATGATCATGTTGAACATGTTGATAGGGTGCTACAACTATTGGAAGAGAATCAATTATATGCAAAAAGATCCAAATGTTTCTTTGGAGTACAAGAGGTGGAATATCTGGATCATATTGCATCTCATGAAGAAGTTAAGGTAGACCCTAGAAAAATTAAAGCCATTAAGGAATGGAAAATCCCCACATCCATAAAGCATCTACGAGGATTTCTCGGGTTGACAGGGTATTATTGCAAGTTTGTTAAGAATTATGGGAGAATAGCAGCACCTCTAACAATATTATTGAGGAAAGATGCATTTTCATGGAGTCCATAAGCAACAAAGGCCTTTGAACATCTTATGGAGGCAATGTGCCAAGCATCAGCCTTAGCTACACTGGACTTCACAAAAACTTTTATTGTGGAATGTGATGCTTCAAGAAATGGAATTGGTGTTGTTTTAATGCAAGATGAAAGACCCATTTCTTTTGAAAGTCGTCCAATCAAGGGAAAGTTTTTACACAAAGCTATTTATGAGAAGGAAATGTTGGCAATACTACATGCACTTAAGAAATGGCGACCCTACCCAATAGGAAGACACTTCAGGGTAAAAACGGGTCATGATAGTCTTAAATACTTTTTAGAACAAAGATTATCCTCTGAAGAGCAAAAAACGTGGGTCACAAAGATGTTGGGTTATGACTTTGAAATCATCTACAAAAAAGGGAAGCAAGATGTGGTGGCAGATGCACTCTCAAGAAAGGATGAGGATGTGGAAGCATTTTTGTGCACCATTTCTATTATTCAACTAGATTGAATAACCGAAGCAAGGGAGGAATGGAAGAATGATGAAGAAGTGTGGGCGCTTATTCGAAAGTTACAACAAGATTCCAGTACATCTGGTATATTTAGCTAGAAAAACGATTCGTTATGGTACAAAGATCACTTATAACTTTGTAATAATTCCCAACTCAAGCAAAAGATGCTTATGGAATTGCACACTTCTTCGTTAAGAGTGCACTCAAGATTTTTAAAAACTTACCACAAAGTTAAGAAGGAATTTTTTTGGGATGGCCTTAAATCGGATATTCAAAAGTTTGTGGTAGAATGTTTAGTTTTCCAACAAAATAAAGTTGAACCAATTAAGACCCCGGGTCTATTACAACCTTTATCCATTCCAAGGCAATGTTGGGACGAGGTTTCAATGGATTTTATCACAGATTTACCCAAGTCTGAGGGAAAGAGTGTCATCATGGTGGTAGTTGATAGACTTACCAAGTATGCACAATTTTGTGCATTATCACATCCATTTAAAGCCAATACAGTTTCTATTACATTTATGCAAACAATATATGGAAACCCAAAGATTATTGTAAGTGACAGAGATCCCATTTTCACTAGAAATTTTTGGACAAAATTATTTTCTTATCTCGGTACTCAGTTATCTCATAGCTTATCTTATCATCCTCAATCTGATGGGAAAACTGAGATAGTAAACAAATGTTTGGAAGGATATCTTCATTGCTTTGTATCCGATAAACATACACAATGGGTCAAATGGTTGCCTCTGGTTGAATGGTGGTATAACACTTCCTTCCATACAGAGACAAAAATGACCCCATTTATGGCACTTTATGGATATCAGCCACCATCCATCACATCATATTTAAAAGAAAATTCAAAGGTTCGAGTAGTGGAAGATCACATCAAGCATCAACAACAAGTCCTCCAACTCTTAAAGGATAACCTCGTGTTGGCACAAAATAGAATGAAACAACATGTAGATCAACATCGCAGCAAAAGAAGTTTTGATGCAGGTGATTGGGTATTCCTATGGCTACAACCATATAAACAAATGTCCCTCAAGCAAGCTAAGAAGGATAATAAATTATCACCAAAGTATTATGGTATGTACAAGGTGTTGCAAAAGATGGTACTATGGCATACAAATTAGAGCTTCCAACAACTTCTAGAGTGCACCCAGTTTTCCATGTTTCATGTTTATAGAAGGTTATTGGCGTCAAACTCCCAATTCAAACAATATTGCCAGAACTTGACGAGGAAGGAAAAATTATATTGGAACTGGAAGTAGTCATAGAAACAAGAAATCGATAACTACGAAATCAATTAATTTCGAAGTATCTCATCAAGTGGAAGAACTTATCTGCTGAAGATTCCACATGGGAGGATGAGAATTTTATACAAAAGTATCTAGAACTACTCAAGTGTTGATGTCGACACTTTTTTGAAGGAGAGGGACATGTTAGGTCCCTATAATACTAGTGATTACCCCATTACTATTGTAATTGTATCCCTTATTAATATTGTTGTGCCCCTATTGTCCCCATATTGTTATTACTATGCCCCATAGAATCCCTCTATTGTTATTTTTGTGCTTTTATATTATTATTGTTAGGTTGGATAGGTTATATTGTGACTCCTTAGACACCTATATATAGAATGGAGGTTTTGTCATTTGAATCATCAAGGAATCATTCATTTGTGTAATGTAATGGAGGTTGCCCCCTCGAAGAGGCTGAATTCTAAGGCATTGATCAATCTTTTCTATCTTTTTTTGAACCGGTTTCATAACATATCATCTCACAGGGCTATCAGCTGGAGGAAATGTAGTAAACACAACATTCTAAAGACGTGCCAAAAGAGAAAAGAAGCATGGAGAGGAGAATTATTATGCAAAATATGGAACAGAACAAGGTAGAACAGGAGAAGAAATTGACTTGATCAACAAAATTGACATCAGATTTTCATGCTACATCATAGCAAGTAAGATCATGATACACTTTGCAAAGAATGAATTCACTTTAGATGCAATTTCAGTTGCGGAGCACTACTAAAATGGGGAGGTGCTCAATTGGTATGCATTCTTATTAAACGAGCTCTTTGAGGCCTGCAAAGATATTTAGAAGTAGAGTACAAATTTCCTATTTGGATAGATACTGATATCTCTAACGATGTAGAAATGGAAACCACCAGGTGGGAGGGGGATGATGCCTATCGTTGAAGGACAGCCATTACGACTTCGGTGTGATCCATGGAGAGCTACGGGGGATCCGAGCATTAAAGAAGTAAATGAAGCGGCTTTCAAAGAGTGGTATGAGATTATTAATGATTACAATCAGGTCAACACAAAGGATACCCAAACCTTTGCTGGATGGGTTCTCTAAGGAATTCTAGTTTGGATCCTCGCATGGGCACACCTACCTTTGACCATGATGAGTCCATCCTGAAACCTTCAATATGAGGCGACATAAATGTGTTTTGATTGAAGAGGCACTCCATAGTGAGCTTGCATCATGGTCGGGGGTCTCTTATAAAATTACTAAAGGGAAGTACAAATATTTGTTTGGGGGCTAAAAACCTTAGTTACAAGAGGGAGAAGCAGGGGAAAGTAGCCAAAAGAGGCTAGTTGAAGGTGACCTCCACCCAATGGTGCTGCAAATGGAAGAGAAAATGTTCACGTCAAGGTAGATAATTGAAAGTTTCAACGGCCAATCAAGTGAGGTTCACCAACCCTTGTAATTTTAAGGTTCCACTATGTTTTTTCCAATTATCATAACTTCGTTAGCTATAGAAATCCCCACTAGGGGTGCTAGCACCCCATCCCATCCAATAGTCCCCAACACCAAGAAGAAAAGAGTCATACGAAACCCACTTGTTAAAAAGTTGAGAACTACCCCGGCAGTTCAAATCATTGACCTTACTAATGAGGTCAGAAATTCAGTCTGTGCATCCCCTATGGTTGTACAAATCCCCCCCAACTATGTCCACTATCCTTCCTCAGTCGCGGGAATCTTCCCCTCACATGGCCTCCACTTCTGCAACCCTGTCCGAAACCCTCCCTCATGTCACATGACAAGCAACTATAGAAATTGAAGTTGAGTCAATAGAGTAGGTTAGAGGGGCCAGCTCTGCCAGCGACATGCAGCAAACATTGCTAGTGTCACTAATATTTGGGTCAGACCCACTCCAGGAGAAAGGACCAACCATAATTATTTCGCAAGAGGGAAGGGATGAAATGTACCGGTCACTTTTCCCTAAAAATTTCCTGGTGGTCCCTAACCCTAATATCATTCCTCCCACTCCCTAATTTGCTCCATAATCACAGCCCATTCATTCGCCCACCTCCCACTCAATCCATAGCCATTGGCCTACCAATACAACATAATTTTCCAACCAAGCATAATGCAAGCCGACACCCTGCAACACTGGTCTTTGACACAGTTGTTTGTGTTTATCTAGCAAGCCACACAAAGGGGTGAGAGGATGCATGATGATCTGGCCAAAGAACATGAGTAGCAAAGACAACAACTACAGGAGGTGACATAAGCGAGAGATCAACTTTTATGAGAAAATATAGATTTTAAAGCATAGTTTGATCAAGAAACAGAGAAATTTTGGTCATTATGGCCGACGATCATGGATGCAAACACAGATTCTCCAAAGGATATCACAGCCTACACACTAGTGAGTTATTGCGACCATATCCAAGCATCATGTTCAAATCTAGTAGCAACCAATGCTAATATGAGGAAGAAACTAGAGACATGAAGATCAGCGCTGCCAGACCCAGTCGAGATATATGTGAGGAAAATTGAGGGAAAGATCAGCGAGGTAGAAGCCAAGAATCAAGCACTCGTTGATGCACTAGTGGACGGGTATGCCTTAATGAACAAAGTTCATGACTGGCCAGAAAGCATGGCCTTGAAAAAGCATCTAGTATACCCTATGAGAGGAAAGATACAGGTATTGTTCAATAGTAGCAAGGATTTCATGGATTCTAACCATCTCTAGCAAATTAATGAGTAGATCATCGCCATCCAAGCATAGGGATCAAATCAAGGAAGAATCAACAAAAGCTTAAATGGTGATAAATGACCTACACCCACCACTCTGTCTATGGGTTCTGGCTCTAAAAGAAGTTTGCAACAATAACAGGGAATAGTGGGACCATCTGTGAAGTCAAAGGCCAATAGAATTAACATCCAATACGGTTGAAGACTTCACGCAACAGGCCAACACGATCACTTTCAAATCGGAGGTTTCCCTCCTAAAGTACAATGATTTCAAGCAGAAAACAACCATTGATGTCCCTGAGTTGGAGCCTTCATTTGAAAGGGAAGGGTAGCATAAAGAGGAAGGTGCAATAGGAGTAGGCACCACCCCACAAGTGAAGACCGAGAAAATGGGAGCATTAGCTCAGTAGCCAGCAGAATCAGTGCAGCCACCAACAGGAGCACCCACTAAGACGCCAATAGGACCAACAGAGCTCGAAATGAATTGACTTAGAGACAACTCAAAGAATTTTGGTCGAGACCTGTTGGGGCCTTCCTTTTGATAATAAAAGATTTTGATTATTTTGGCTTTCCATATAATGGAGAGGGAACGAGTGGCAGCAACAACGATCAGGTTACAGTGAAGACAAATGGAGTGGGAAGTAGGACAAGATGGATGGAGAGGTAGTCGCATGGACAAGATGGATGGAGAGGCAGCTAAGGGAAGGAATAGCCGAGCGAGAACTAGCAGTCTAAGTAGCAAAGGAAATACAAAAGGAGAAAACCGTCAGGATAAAGGTGGTTTTTGTTGTTGGGTTGGTTGGTTGTAGGGTGATAGAATAGGAGCATCGAGATTCAAGTGAGCAAGACCTCTAGATCGAAAATTGAACCTCTGGATCTAGCATAGGCAGACAGAGCTTATAATTGGGTATTCCTTATAATCATTTGTGGCTAAGGCCAGTTTATTATGTATTGTCTTTTGTGGACTTAATATGAAGTAAGATCTGGATTGCTTTCTTGATACAATGTACATGATTTCTTATGATGTATGGACCCAGTTAAATTTTAAACTATTCAGCAATTATAGGCATGTAGTGGCTTCATGATGATTAAATGATATTCTATTATATTAGTTGCGTGTATGATGTTTTTTATATATTGATGTTTGACATACCCTTCATCCCATGATGAACCCTTCTTCATTATATTCGCGGCACACCTTGGGTGAGACTCCTTATCCTTTGGGTAAGGTGAAAATGTCGACGTTGTCCTAGACTACAATGAGCGATTGTTGGCCCTCTGCGTCTGAACCTAAGGTATCCCCCTAATGACTCTTTCATGCTTACAACATAGAAGAATTTGAAGGCTACCACAAAGTGAATGGACCTAAGTTAGAAATGTCTAATATAATAAAGCCATTGAATACAAAGAAGGTGAATAGAGGATCAAAAGAAGAGATGAACTTTGAAACAAAAAGAGATTATTAGGATGAAGAAACAATCAACAAAGTGATAGATTTTATGCATGAATACCAGGAGTTATCTCCCACTAAGTTTTTAGATATGAATGGCATAGTAGGAGATTTAGGATTTATGAAGATTCCTCTAAAGCCTTATGCAAATCTAGTTAAGAAAAGGCCTTATAGACTAAATCCAAAGTACAAAGAAAAAGTGAAGAAAGAAATTCACAAAATGATAATAGCTTGAATCATTGAACCTGTGGAAGAATCAGAGTGGGTAAGTCCTATGGTGGTACAAGAAACAAAAACACAAGGATAAATCATGATTTTTTTTTTATTTAAGGAAGTTAAATGATGCATGTCTACATGACCCATTCCCTACTCCTTTCACTGATGGAGTATTGGACAATGTAGGAGGTCAAGAAGCCTATTCATTTATAGATGGATTTTCAGGATACCATCATATTATAATTTCACCAAAGGATCGACATAAGACCACCTTCGCCACATAATGGGGTTCATATTAGTATACAGTGGCACCTTTTGGATTGAGGAATGCCCCTGCCATATTTTCAAGAGTGGTGGTTGCAGCTTTCAAAGAATATATTCAATGATTGGACATTTTTGGGGTTATTGAAGAAACATGATATGAGCCTAAGACTAATGCTCGACACATGTAGGCAGTATCATACTTCTCTAAATATCAAAACTTGCATATTTTGTGTACCTTTTGGTATATTGCTAGGACATATTGTTTGCAAACAAGGATTGATGGTGGATCTAGGGAAGATTGCTATTATTGTGAATTAAGCTGCACCAAAAATAGTGAGACAACTTCACACCACATTGGGATAGACAGGATATTATAGAAAATTTATCAAAGGATATGCACAGATCACTGTGCCTATGGAAAAACTGTTGAAGAAAAATATTCCTATGGAATGAAGAATGTCAAAAGAGCCTCGACACACTAAAAGAAAAGATGGTAACTACTCCTACACTAGTATTCCAAAATTGGACTAAGGATTTTCATGTTAATGTGGATGCTTCATGCATAGATTTAGGAGTGGTATTAGCACAACTTGGTGTAGGAGAAATTGATCACCTTAGAGATTTTACAAGTAGGAAACTGTCTACAACAAAAAATAACTATACAACTACATAAATGGAAGGATTGGATATGGTATATGCATTACAAAAGTTTAGAAATTATTTCTTGGCATCAAAATTCAAGATGTTCCCAGATCACATTTCACTAAAGTATTTAGCCAATAATCCTATTCTAGGAGGAAAAAATTGCATATGGTTATTATTATTCCAGGACTATGATTTTTAAGTTGTTGTTAAGCCAGGAAGACTAAATGATGGACTGGACCATTTGTCAAGGTTGGAAATAGGAGAAGAACCAACAAATATAGAGGATAATATTCTTGATGTGCAGTTGTTTACGATTAGAATAGTAGATGATCACTTCACTGATATTATTCACTTCATAACCATAAGGATGACTCCTTCATAATACACTACACAACAGAAGAAAGAATTAGTGGTTAAGGTAATAGATCTTTCACAAATAGCATGACATTTGTATAAGATGGGACTAGATGAAATACTAAACAAGTATGTTCCTAAGCATGAAAGACAAATAATTTTAACATAAGATCATATTGGTGTAGCTAGTGGACATTATGTAATGAAAGCTACTGCGTAGAAAATTTTAAGAGCAGAATTATGGTGGCCTACATTACACAAAGATGCAAAGGAGTATTGTCGAGCTTGTGATGTCTACCAAAGAATAGGAAAACCCTCAAGAAGAGATGAAATGCCACTAGTGCCACAAGTAACATTGCAGTGTTTTGATAAGTGGGCTATTGATTTTGTTGGACTGATAAACCCGCCAAGGAAGAAAATTGGTGTGAGGTATACAATGATTCCAACTAATTATTTGACAAGGTGGGTCGAAGCATAGCCAATGAAGGATTATAGTGTAGAAACTGCTGTGAAGTTCATCTTTGAATACATATTGTCTAGACTTGGGTGTCCAAAGATATTGATAAATTACCAAGGGTCACATTTATTGAACAAGATCATTGAAGCATTAACTAAGGAATTTCAAATTTACCACCAAAAGAGCACTCCTTATCATCCTTGGGAAAATGGAATTGTGGAAGAATTGAATTAAATTTTGGAGAATGCACTAACCAAGGTATGTAATGCAAACATGGATGACTGGGATCTTAGGATTTCAGTAGTTGACAAGTCAAACACCATTTTTTTCATAGAACTACATGAAAAAAGTTGACAGGTCAGACACCCTTTAGGTTTCTTATGGGAAATATTTTTTTATGCCCATGGAATACATTGTCCCTAGCCTAAGAATTATATCTTCTACAAATATGGAAAACCCTAACATAATGGAGGAAAGGATGTCATAGTTACTTGCTCTAGAAGAAGACAGGTTTATAGCAGGATTTCATCAACAAGTACAAAAAGTGAGAGAAAAGGCTTGGCATGACAGGGACATTAAGAAAAATAAGTTTCAGGTAGGAGACCTTGTTCTCCTCTATGACAATAATTTTGTGAAATTTCCAGGGAAATTCAAAACACACTGGTTAGGCCCATATGTTACCAACTATATCACTAATGGAGTTGTAGTACAACTAGAAAATTTAATGGCGAATTAATTGAGGGAAAAGTAAATGGTAGTAGGTTGAAGTTGTACAGGGACAACCATGCCCCTATAACTTCGCCCTAAATAAGAAATAAGGGAAGTCTTAGTGTCACATGCAGTTGAAATTGGGCATTGGACTATAAACTACATTGTAGAGAGAGCTTCGACGAAGAAAGTACTTCACTATAGTCGAAAATATGTCAAAGTTCATAGGAAGCTGCAACGAAGGTACGCTACAATAGGGAAATGTCGAAGTTCACTGGGAAAGTCAAAATATGACCATTAAAAGGGAAATCACATGCGTAAACTTGCATTTAAGATGATAGATTGGCAAAAGTTAAGGATAGATATGCATTTATTGATGAAATCTGAACAAAATTGGGACAAAATCAAATCTAATGATGAGGTTCAAAGGTTGAAATTGTTATAAATAGCTTACTCTCACTCAAATGAAGAACTTTGTTGAATCAAGAGCTCGAGTGATGATCCAGGTGGATGTTGGTCGCCACTCACCTATCCCATTTGGGCCCCCATAATTGTCTCTTTCATTTCTTCAGTTTCCTAAATTGTAGCACAGTTTACTATTTTTACCAATTTTTCAGGTCTTGAACTTCTGGAGCCATTTTGAGACCCTAAACGATGTTTTTTGGGAAATCTAGGGGCAACATGGGTCCATGGACTAATGTTTCCCTTCCCAAATTGGTAGTTCTTAGACAAATCTTTCTAACGAGCTATTATACGCATCAAACAGAGATCGTAAGCCAAAGTTACGACCCTTGGAAATTGATGTACCAATTTACCCAAATGGGGCCCACAATTTGGTGTTTCATCTCCTAGGGTTAGGTTTTGGGATGTTAATGGTTTTCCATTGTTTCTCAACAATAAATAGGCCTTTGAGCCTCATTGTAACATATTTCAGAGGCATGTAGCCGCCACATCTCTTCTAAGAGATAAGCTACCATCACCCTAGCTGGTTTATTTGCATTTCTGTTTGTAAGCATATTTCAATATTTTACAGTAATGAAATGAAGTATTATTTCTGTTGCATATCTGTCTTTATGGTTATCTCTGTATTTTATTGTGTTCCTATTTAAACTCGGATCAGTGGGATCAGAGCAGTCTGCTTTTTCTCTGTTTTTCTTTATATGTCCCCAATGAGGTCGAGATATAAGGAGTTAGGGCTTGAACTAGTCAAACCTTTACAAAACCAGCCTCGAAAATCCCGATGACCTCCCATGGCGGATGAGAAGAAAGATGAGGGGGCAGGAGATCCTATCAAAATCTTGCTCCATGAAGCCCTCGAGTGACAAAGGAACGCGATGATGGACAACTTTGCACAAATTGCTCAGCGACTACCTAGAGGTGACGCATTGGCTTCCAACAGCTACTCTGGAAACGCCACACCGTTTAAGGTACAAGTTAATTTTGAAATCCCCATCTTTGAGGGTCAAATAGATGCATATGCTATAGATAAATGGTTAAATATGCTAGATGGGTATTTTTCTGTTCATGAATTTTCGAGTCTGGAAAAGATTGTTTTCGCTCTTCTCAAAGTAGCCCCCCACATCAAGGACTGGTGGGAAACCTACTGCAAGCAGAAGAATGAAAGCAAAGTCTCACTATTTTCAATCACACCCACATGGGATTTATTCCAAGATGCCATCAAGGAGCAGTACTACCCTGTCAAAAGCTACGAGGACAAATACATAAATTAAACCACACTGTGGCAGGGAAGGGACCAAGATGTGTGAGAGTTCACAAACATTTTTCATACCCTTCACGCACAGTTGGGTATCAAAGATTCTGGTCTACACCTGGTACTCAAATACCACGGCTACCTACATAGATCATCCAGGAAGAGATGAAGTTCCTGAACATATCCTTTCTCGACACCGCGTACTGATACACTATCAAAATTGAGCAAAAGTTCAAACAGAAGAAGTGAGACTTTGGATCTGCAAATTTTAAGACCAAAGGAGAAAGCTAAGGTGGGGTGACCCAAGACAACCCGTCAAAGCTGCAAGAAAATAGCAACACCACAAAGTTAAAGAAGGACACAGAAATGTTGTGTGAGTTCCACAAGAGCCCCACTCACAACACAAGTGAGTGTCAGACCAAGCAGTCGTTGGTGGCCAAGTTGAAGGCTTCTGAATCAGATGCATGTTCCAACCCTGAGCTAGAATCTGGCAAGGGGAATGGCAAAGGGAAGTAGATCATTGATGTGGATCCCAACGCCACTATTGCCACCATGAAGATCTATAAAAATGAGCCCAAAAATTCAGAGGAAGGGGAGTGCCTTTTCCACTCACAAATGTGGGTGAAGGATTTTCCACTGCAATTCATTGTCAACGGTGGTACCCAAAAGAACCTCATTTCAGTAGAGGTCATGAAACGGTTGGGCCTATCGACTACACCACACCTCCAGCCATACAATATTAGGTGGCTTCATGAAGGATGAGATCTCAATGTTTGCCAGCAATGTCACCTTCCCTACAGCATCAAGCCCTTCACAGATGAGGTATTGTGTGATGTTACACCTCTGGATGTTTGTGATGTACTATTAAGCCAACCATACTTGTGGAGGTGACATGCTATGTATGAGTCAAGGCCTCGCATTGTTATTATTTATCTGGATGATTCATTATATAGGATACTAGAGGTAGCCCCACCTACCGCCACCTCTTTGATCACTACTAAGAAAGGCAGCAAGCTCATCTCCTAGACCAAGAAATTCATCTGTTTGGTTCACTCCCAAAGTAAGGGGAAGATCGTCACCACATCCATGACCCTTGGAAGGGTTCCTCCATGCAGCAGCAATAGCAGCAAGGGATACGGTCATGAAAAAACATAGGAACAACTTCTCCTCACCCACATGGGTACCACAAAAGCTTCAAGTGGGCAACAAAGTCAGGTTGCATCTGTAGATAGAACACCTTACAAGAGCCCATTAGAATCACCAACCACTTCGACATGGTCCTTACAGCATTACCAAGGCTATGCGAAATAATGCTTTGGAGCACATCATTCCTCCATTCCTTTGCTTGCACCGAGTGTTCAATGTGGACCGTCATCCACCATGCTTCCCACCATTACTGGACACATCAGAGATTGCAAAACAGCTCACCTGGGAACAAGTTTAGCAGAGGGAGGAACTTAATGCAATGGGGACCATAACTTCCTAAGGGGGGAGGAATGATCCAAGTGGATGTTGCTGGCCACCCACCTATCCCATTTGGACCCGCACAACTATCTCTTTTAGTTTTTCAATTTCCTAAATTGTAGCACAGTTTACTATTTTTAGCAGTTTTTTGGGTCCTAAACTTCCACAGCCATTTTGAGGCCCTAAACGATGTTTTTTGGGAAATCTGGGGGTAAAGTGGATCCATGGACCAATGTTTCTCTTCCCAAAGTGGTAGTGCTCAGATAGATCTTTCTAATGAGCTATTGTACATGTCAAATGGAGATCGTATGCCAAAGTTACGACCCTAGGAAATTGATGTACCAATTTACCCAAATAGGGCCCACAATTTGGCATTTCATCTTTTGGGGTTAGGTTTTGGGATGTTAACGGTTTATATTGTTTCTCAACAATAAATAGGCCTTCAAGCCTCATTGTAACATAGTTTAGAGGCATGTAGCCACCACATCTCTTCTCAAAGATAAGCTACCATCGCCCTAGCTGGTTTATTTCCATTTCTGTTTGTAAGCATATTTCAGTATTTTACAGTAATGAAATGAAGCATTATTCTACTTTGTATCTGTCTTTATGGTTATCTCTGTATTTTATGCATTCCTGTTTATATCCAGATCAAGTGATTAATAGTGCAAAGAATTTGTAGCATACTTTGTTGTGTATGTCGTCTAAGCAATCTTGGGAGGAGATTGTGTAGAATTTTCATGAGAAGGGATTGTCTAGAGTCATGGAAACCGTTGATATGTACGCACCAACAGTTGAAACACCCATAGTAGAATCACTCACAAGAGCAGTATTTTTTGCATAGAGACAATAGAAATCACCAAGGACAAAGAAAACCAAGGAAGAAAGAACCAAGAAAAAGCAAGACAGGAAACTTGCCAAACCTATGAAACCTCAGAAGCAACCTAAGCAAGTCAAAATTTGTGAAGAAGAAGTGGAGGAAATACAAGCAGAACAAGGTGGTGCAAGGTTCATCTTGCCTCTTCCCTTATACATCCCGCCGAGGAAGCCAAGTTCCAAACTAATAAATAATTCCAAAGACATGAAGTATGAGAAATTTACACCACTATTGCTAGAAGTTGTGTCGTGTTCAGGAGATATTTTGGGAAAATCCTGTAGCTCAAATTTACATATTATGATTTTAATGACCGCAAGAAGTACCCTAAAATCACACCAGACTAGTACTTGTAGTAGGTTCACTACCTAGAGAGAGGAGTGATGTGATTGGAACCACAATGGTGGGTGAATGGGTTGGAAGAGTTAAGATTGTTGAATATGTTGAATGTGCCGAACTTTGGTAGAAGTTCAACAAATGCAGTTTGTGTGCACCAATTGTTCGTATTGATACATGATGGACACCTATGGGTGGGGAATAAAATCTCGATAGACCAAATGTTAATATGGAGGATCACAAGGTTACCATACCAAGGGTGGAACTCCATGGAGGAATCCATGGGAAAGGATGAGGACTAGAAATTAGCAAAGAAAATGAAGAATAAGTATGGGTTGATCAAAGGAAAAAGGTGCTATGACATAAACTCGATTAGTAACCAAGCAGACTACTTCTCCACACACATTTTGGCTAGAGATATTATGAGGAAGTGTCATGCAAATTAAGTTCTTATGTCAGTGGTGTCTTTATCTGCACAGTGCGCAAATGGAGTTCATTATAAATGCGTTATATACGGAAGGAATTCCTGCACGATTGTTGTGAGGTCTAGGAGAAAGGTACATCTTTCCACTACACCTGATTAATCTTAATCATTGTTATGTTAGCATGGTAAGATCCGGAGGACATAGAGTTCCCTTTGTTTCCTTCATGTATGTGAGGCTACTAGGTATGATTCACTATCACATGCCACTCAAGCTTCATGAGCTCAGGAGAATAGATTTTTTCGTATATTATGTCAAATGGATATTCACGTGTTAGTAAACTAACATTCAGGCCTTTCTCTAAGTTTACACAAATAGTACAACCCTGTGGAGAGGTTAAAGGTATATTTTCATAAATTGTACATACAGGCACATAGAGACAAAGGGAAGAAAGGGCATGCATTGCTATATATGGGCACGAAGGATGATCTGTTAGAAGTAGTACATATATGGCCCACAAAATGGATGACTTCGCTGGAGGAAATAAGAGACAACATGACAGACGAAGAAGATTTAGACACTTTGCAGCATGGCGAAGCCAGTGGAAAAGACAAGGAGCAAGAATCAGAGAAAGAGGAAGAGGAATAAGAACACCAAAAAGAAGAACATCATGAGGAGGACCCTCAAGGAGGCGAGGATATGAGTAAGGTGATAGAAAATGAAGAAACAAATAAAATTTTCGTGGAGAAAAGAAAGATCCAAGGTCAAGCTACCATTAACAACAGAAATAAGCATAAGGGGGATAAAACAAAATAAATCACACCAATGGTTCTCACCAAAGGTGACCTAGATCAAATCAGAGACAAGGTTCAGGAGATAACAATGAAATCCTAGAATAGGGTGGAATATCACTATGGGGAGCTTATCACAAGTGTGCAGCAAAGTATTGCAAAGTTGAATATTTGGGTGCAAACAGCCAAACCACTAGCATAGATAAGTGAAGACTCCATCGAGAGAGATTGATAGAAACAACAATTGGGATGAGGATAATGCAAATACATGTTGGAGCTCTGCAGTTCAACTCTACCAAATTCAACCAGCAAGAAAACGGTTGGGACCATGTCACTATGAACATGGTAGCATAATCTACCTTGGTCCTACATGAATTTCACCAAGGTATTAAAAATGAGCTCAAAGAGCATGAACAATGCACCTCACACTTAAACATTCAGATAAAACAAGAGTGCATTGCAATGAATAAACAACTCAACTAGGCCATCAAGGATAAGGAACGGATAGACCTACAAAAGAAGATACTAAAATAGGTGGTCGAAGCGACTTGTAGGGAAGTTCCAGATGTGGATGTCCACAAAGAGGAATCGAGGGAAGATAAGGTCGTGAAGCTCGGCCTTGTAGTCAAGGAATCCAAGAAGAAAATTGCAGATGTATAGCTCAAATACGAGGTAAAGATCAATGAGATGCAATTAAATATAAAACCAACCACACCACCAGAAGTGCACAAACATGGGGAGATTAACTTAAGCACTAGGATGGCCTGCATTTCTGCAGGATTGGTAAACTATGGAAAATTGTTGGATGAGAGCATGAAAATTTGGACTTCATTGTAGGAAGATCCAAATGTTTAAAAATTGTAGGAGGAAATGCAGAAAAAGTAATATAAATTGGAGGAGATTTGGGAAACTACAAAGACTTTGCCAATCTTAGAGAGGCTCACAAAAATTAATGATTCAAAGGAGACACAAAAGAAAACCGAGGAGTTGAAGAAGGAAGAGTAGAGTTTGATAGAAAGAACTCGGCCTTGGTAGGATGAGGCCCTCCAGATATCACAGGAAGTGGATGAGAAGATTCAGTAGCTTTGAAAAAGGGAGACAGAATTGAAAAAGAAGGCTTCAGAACATGTCACAAAAGAATTATTATAAGAAGTGTGTAATGAGAAGAAGTAGCTGACAGAGATTCTACAACAATTCAACATGACATACAATAGAATTATAGACAATATCAGAGGCAAAGCAACTGAGTGACTCAATACGGGTCACATCTAAGTGTTGGGGGCCCATTGGGCGCAGCGCAACTTGGCTAGATTTTGGGAAAGGAATCTAAATTTTGTGGGTAGAGCGCACAATAGAAAGGATGTCACAGAGTGTGAAGTGGACTGTGTAGTAGAACAACAAAGCACAATGAGGATTATACAACAAAATCACCACACAGTAAAAAGGGGCTTCACTGTGAAGCCCCTCCCTTTTTTTGAAAGCATATAATATTATCAAAGTTGAATGGTTTTGGACCATAGTCCCTTGTATTTCGGAAACCATGGTATTTGGTCCATGGTAACATAGCGATGCAATACCTCAATGTAATAGTATATATAGGGATGAATAATAAATAAGGAAAGAATCTTTGGGTTGAGATATATGTTTATGTTTGTACTTTTGTGATCTATACCTCATAGCAAGAGGAAATATTCCACAGTTGAGTGTGCAAAGGCCTGGTTCTGTAACTTAGTGCATAGATCGTCTGCAACTTATTGCGCAAACAACCTACAAATGTGTGCGTAGGTGAAGAATTGTTTGTTGTACCAAATTCTCTATTATAAGCAACAGATCTTGTGGACATAGTCCCACATTGGGATGAACTGACATAAAATATGTGTCTGCATGTGTTGATTTTCTCATTATCTGCTTTTTATTTCACTACTGTGAAGTTTATGGATTTTTATGATATGTTTAAGTAATGAATGTAATCCTCTGAAGTAATATATAAGTGCGAAGTAGTTCATGATTGCAAAGTAATTTATAAGTGATAAAGCATAAGAAAATACAAGATTTCCACATTGCAATATCCCTAAAAGCTGTAGAAACTTGATTCTGCAACCCCCCACAGTCACTTGGGTGAGACTGTGCCTTTCTTGCAAGTCTTTGCTAAAAAGGCCAGTGATTGAGGGTTTTGTTGGTGCGCAGTTGATAAGCCTCATAAATGGGTAATTATATGAGCTCATTTTACCTCCTAACCTAGTCAAACCAACCATTCTCTTAGCTTATTACATGATTTTCTAATTATATTTATGCTTATAGAGTGAGTTGAGTTAGCTATTGTGCCATGTGGTCTAATGTGTATTTAATGCAGATTATTGATGATTTTCGAAGTCAAAGTCAGCAATCCAGTGGACAAATGGCAGCAATAACTCAAAGTGGACAGAGGAGAGGACTTATAGGAGGGAATCCCCCTCATTTATTACTCCTCACTTCAAATTCCCCTTCATTCAGCTTGGAGTACAAGCAGCGGAATCATGCAACCAAGCAAGTGGAAGATGACTGATGATTATCTCGAGTTTTGGGAGCCAAGCCTCCCTGATTTTAAGGAAGCTATTAGTAGCTTGATTTTTATATATAGAGATGCCTAGGGCCTCACTAGGGTTAGATTTTTGCTGGATTTTTTCTTATGTAAACTCTGCTCAAACTTCGAGCTCATTTTTGTGACAGTTTCATGTAATCTTGCTATTGTTTTGAAAATAAAAATGGAATCCTTTTTGAGCTAGCACTGAGTTACCTCATAGGGTTGAAGCTCTTAGGCTAAGGTCAAATCCAAGTAGCCAAGCTCCTCTTTACTTGTATCTATATTCTTTGTTTTAGTTCATAGATTAGTTTGTTGTTAGATGTATTTCTTTTATGGTTAAGAATAGGTTGCTTTTGATGATTTAGTAGTTTGCTTCCATTTATGCTTTTTGCAGCGGGTTAAACAATGATCAACAAAGATTCGAAAGGATAGCAACATTGCCTTGACCTATCTTCCTCCATTTGGGACCATGATTTGAGGCAAAGACCCTCTTGCTGCCCTAAAAACACATATTTTCCTCCTTCACAAGACTTCTAGTGTTTGCAACTTCTTAGAAGGTTAATAGTCCATTTTTGCTTCACTTTAGTTCTTCTTCATCATGCTTACCTCCTGATTTGCAATAGCCTTCTTTCATTCTTTCCTTTCCTACAGTATTTTTCAGAATTTCCTTTCATAGATCATAGTTTAGACACTTTTTATGCAAAACTTTCTTCTTCCTCAATACATTCATTCCACTTGTTCTTTGATTTCCTTGGTTGACTGTCAATTCCTATGTAGCAGATCTCTTCCAGAAGTAGCCTAGCATTGGGTCCCTATAATACTAGTGATTACCCCATTAATATTGTAGTTGCATCCCTTATTAATATTATTGTGCCCCTATTATACCCATATCGTTATTACTGTGTCCATAGAATCCCTCTATTGTTATTTTTGTGGCTTTATATTATTATTGTTAGGTTGGTTGTGTTATATTGTGACTCCCTAGACTCCTATATATAGAAAGGAGGTTTTGTCATTTCAATCATGAGAGAACTGTTCATTTATTTAATGTAAAGGAGGTTTCCCCCTCAAGGAGGCTGAATTCTAAGGCGTGGATCTATGTTTCCTATCTTTTTTCTTGAGCTGGTTTCATAACATTTGGTATCAGAGCTTTGGATTCTAGGGTTTCGCTACTCCAAACAGGTTATCGTGGAATTTTCGCTATAACTTTTTTTCTGCGACGTTTCAAAAGCTAAAAAAAAAAACCCATTTGAGAAGAAATCACACTGAATCTTAGTTCTAAATTTCAAAACTTTGCGTGCTACATTTGCGGAGATATGATCCGAGGAAGTTGGTCTTCTTGCAAACTCCTGAATTACATTCCAAACAGATGACCTGGGGAAAATCGTCATAACTTTCTTTCTGAGCATCAGATTGAAATTTCGTAAGAAGGTGTAGGAAGAGGATGGACTATAGTGTCTTGTATATATTTTTTTAGAGCCAAAGGTTGAAACAGTGACTTGTGGCATGTCATACAAGTTTGCTCTACTGAACTAGTCTATAAGCAGGTCACTGTGGGAGATTTTGCATAACTCTTCCTTGGAGAATCCAATTTGGATCAAACTCATGGCATCGGAAAGAGGATATAGAGGGCTACTACAAGCTACCATTTTGGAACTGGATTATTCAAAAGTATAGAGATACATCAGAGGCAATATCGAGCTCCTACAAAGTGAGAAAAGGTGTGTAGATTCTTTTAAATTTTTTCTTAAGATTGGTTTGAAAATTTATGTTGAAGGAATTCAAAGGGCATAGTAGAGCATTATTATTGGTAACTGATGCCCCAAGGAAGGAAAATTCAAACACCTAGTAAGGAACCTGAAACCTCTATCATGACTCATGAAGAAGAGGAAGAAATGCTACATGATATATCAAAATTACAAGAACAAGTGCAACAAATGTCACGCTCACAAAAGCTAACAAAAGCTAAGATAAATGGTGTGGAATATAAGATAAAGGGCATGGAAGCTAAGATGGATGATTTGAAGATAGATTTGAGGACAGATTTGAAGAGAGACATGGCAGATTTGAAGACAAACATGGCAGATTTGAAGACAGATTTGACAAATTTTCTACAAGAAATACTTACTAATGGTGAAAAGGTTGTAAAGGAAACTCATGATGCGAACAAAAGAAACGTTAATAATGATTTCATAGACTCGAATGTGGGAACGAAGACCCACCATATTCCAAAAATCGATATGAGGAAGTTTGATGGAAAGGATCCCGCAACATGGATATTACTGATGGAGAAATTTTTCAATCTCAATAATGTGCAAAACACACAAAAGGTACATATTGCAACTTTATATTTGGAACCAAATCAGTTTGTATGGTATCAATGGAGTTTCTCTCATAAATAAATTATCACTTGGGTAATTTTTACAGAAGAATTGACAGCACATTATGAGGATACAAAAAGCAACACTTTTTTTAGCAAATTGATAAGTCTCAAACAAAAGGGTTCAATAATGGAGCACATTGAGGAGTTCCAAAAATTGAACATAAGGGTAAAAAATATTCGAGAGGAGCATAGGATCAAGGAAAATTTTAAGAACCCCCCCTAAATTTATATGTATAATAAATGGGCGAATCTCCATGGTATATAGGAAAAATGGAAAGCGATTTTATCAATAATATAATATGTATATATAATTTTTTGGCGAATCTCTCACCAGACATGGTGAATATTTTACTCAATTATAAAATCTCGTAAGATCTTAGCGAGTCTTTCACTACATAATAAAACTTTGTAAGGTCCTAGTGAATCTTAGCATTGTGAACTCTTAGAGAATTTTTTGAAATAGTATAAAACCATATATGACAAGAGCCACATGGTGGAAATATCACTATTTTTTTCACATTTCCACGACATGGAACTTGTTTATAAAATTATAAAAAAGCCAACCAAGTTCCTTATAATATGCAGGTAAGCTTATAATAGAGTCTGATACATCTACTATGCTTGTCTTCATTCAAGTGTCATAGCTGCTATACTTAACATTGTGAATCACAACTCTCTCAGAACTCAACTCTATAGTGTAATTAAAACCTTTAGAAATTGAATCTAACAACTCTATAAAAAGGATTAGTGAAATATAAGCTTTTGTGAACTAATTATCACTGCTAAACAATCAATCTAGACTATGAAGTCTTCAATCTTGATCATAATCATTCTCACAATCAAGGGAGTGCGACCACCTAGCCTGACATAATGGCCATCATAGCTTCCAATAATCAACAACCACCTTGCAAGGACATCCTCGCTCATGTCACATGAATTCTATTCATCAATCTTAACTGATATAAATCTTATAAAGATAATATTAGAATCCTCCCTGGATTCACTGTTAATACAAGGGTAAAGGAAATTTTCTAGCTCAAGGCACTAGCCAATACCAACTTTGGTATTTGTGACCCCTTTGTGGGGATGCACCTACCCTGCCCCGTTGGGTTTCTGCCTTGTAACATAGTTCAAGGATCACAAGACTTTCCAATCTTCCTACTCCATTAGACACACTTTATATGATATACATAGTGAATGGAAAAGAAGCATTATAGAACACACAATTTCACAGAAGGAAGAAAAATCTTAGCCACTTCAATATCAAAATCTTAACCACTGATTAATAAAGAATAACAAGTAGTGTAATGAATTGTTCTGAGTTATTTATTTACAAGCTGTAAAGAATGTAGTGGAATGGAAAATATTACTTATGCAACCCTTCAATATTTTCTACTAATATGTCTATGCATGTACATATGAAATTAAGAGCATTGTTGAATACAAAGTTTCGTTTTCTCTTGCCTCCATTTTGAAAAATCAGTGTAAAATTAGTGTCACTCTGAATCTCCTTTCCTGTGTGGATGTTTTGACAAATCAATGTGAAATCAAAGTCACTTTGAATTTCCTTTCCTGCGAGGGATCACATCCACTTTGATTAGTAAAATATAATCTACTATATATTATGTTCAAGAAACTGACTACAATCTACAGTGGAAATGAGACCTCAATTCTTCTTATAAATTTGAATATCTTAGGACAACATAACAGATAAAAATGCATATGGCCTTAGTAGCTAGAAAATAATCACTCCATCATTACAAGACCACCTAGATTTCGGCACTTAATCTAAATAATGGCACTAGTTGTAGTGCCTATTTGCATTAACACCATGGAAAAGCAACAACAATGTTTCAAAGCACACTTACTAGAAAAGTTGTAACATTCTAAAAATATTTAATGATAGCATCTAAACCTCATAGCTATAGTGCGGAAACTAGGGAACCCAAATATTGGAAGATATCTCATACCAAATTTGAGAAAAAAATAAAAAAGGGAAAAAATCAAAATCTATAAATCAAGCAATGAATTGTTTACAAATCAAATACACTTCCTTTAACTAATAGTTAAATTGTGGTGATATATTTAAATATTTAGTAAGAGGGTAACTTCAAACCATGGAATATTACCTTTGTCATTACTGTCATCCCTCAGTGACTGAGATTACAAATCAATACTTATGGAAAGATTGTAAGAAATTCTGTGAAATAGTAAAGCGTAACCTCTATTTTCAAGCAACAAAATCAAGACATTGTTACATCAAGAGCCATAATTGATACATAATCAATGAATCAAGTCCTTGTATGGCACAATCTTGTTTCACAACCTCTATTTTCTCAATAACAAAATCAAGACATTGTATGTGGTTATTGCCAAAAGGAAACTGCGTTCTAATTTGGAAGAGGATCTTATCAAAAGACATGGATTTATTCAAATCTACAAAGCCTAATGGGTTACTGAAAAATAAGTTGGAATACGGGATCGCGATACTTAAATTGAAAAATTATGCTTTCATTTTAGAAACATTACAGTTATACAATGTTTTTTGAAAGCATTAGAATTTGAAATTGAGCCTTTCTATCAAGACAAATTTTCAATAACAGAATGTACTTTCCTACCTGAAACGTTGTAGATATCCAAGAAAAACTTAAAAAAGCATAAGAGAACTTAGCATAATGTACTTTCTTTCCTTCCTTAACATTCTGAAAGAGTTGAGGTTCCAAAAGTCAACAAGTAATTTTCGAAGGAAATGACAGTTAGTAATAGTCCAATTCACAACTGAAGATGTGTCACAAATACAAGAGGGCATCTCCTCCAAATCACAAAAGTGCTCCAAGTTAAAATCTAGCATTATTGGAAGCTTAATGCTCAACTGGTTGTTATTGAACCTAGACATTTTTCCATTCTTCACTAATAGCTTAAAGATAGCTTCTCTAATTTCTACATGACTTTACTATGCTCTTGAAGTGGGGGCACATGCAGGCTCTCCAAGTGAATAGTCTTAAACTAAGTGAAGATAAGGCCGATAGATCATTTAGTGTGCATCTCTTTAACCCATAATTGAATACTATGTCTCTCTTGAACCCATAATTGAATGCTATTAGGACTTTCAAATTTTTCATGGAACCCAAAAATGTTGGAAGAAAGTATTTGCTTCAAAAAAGAGTAAAACTAAAGCCTCTGCTTGAGGACAATTGATGTCACACTACTAACACTTCTCCATGGAATCTATATAGGTAAACCACAAATGCAGAATTCCATTAGAATATTGTGTTTATTGAACACATAAATGAAATCATTGCATTTCTTTAAAATATCTTTTCAAATCAAAATTACCGAAAGTACATCAATAACCTAGTGGGTGTAGGATAAAATTCACCCGTTTCATTATCAAAAAGCATGAGAAAAAACCTAATACTATATATAAAACCAAGAAAAATTCAAATTCATCACTTCTAGGGACCTCATAACCACCCTGCCAATACACAAGTATGTTCCTGTTTGCAATTAGAAAACTTACCCAAATTACAATCTGTTTACTCCAGCATATGTTGGAAAGTTATAGAAGGATGACTAGTGCAATCAATCCATTCCTTATAGCCCTGAATTTGTTTCAGTTTAAAACAGAAGTATACAAATATACTTGTCCAATGTCAATGCTTTAACCATTCACCTTAAGATGTTTTTACAATATAATTTCCTAAGTCTATTTAATATCTTCATTATCATAAAAACCAACCTATATCCATCTTAACTCCACATCTACCACTCTTAGGGGGATGAAATCTATTTATCCCTCTGAGCACTTGGTAGACCCAGAATTAAGATGGATCTAAGATAGAATTTCCCCTTTAAATAGTCTATGCTCACATGAATACCATGGGTCAATACCATGGGTTATCATAAACCTGGAGCTTAAAATTTACTATTAGTAATTTATAAAAACTAATAAAATTAATAGTTGATTTTTATTTTATTTTTTATCATAAACCTGGAGGTTAAAAATTACTATTAGTAATTTATAAAAACTAATAAAATTAATAGTTGATTTTTATTTTATTTTTATTTTAACCAAGCTAAAATGTTTAACATACATTAAATTACAACATCCATTTTTACTCTTGA
>APFE030582212.1:90847-110757 GCA_000404065.3 Pinus taeda
GCAGGAGAACAGTTCAGGAGGTGCGTACCTGCAGGTATACCGTGCAGGGACCGCGTCCAAATACGCGGGTTACCCATTCATGGGGTGCGTACCCCAGTGCACACATTCCAAGATAGTTAAGTGCCCACACGTGGGGTTTCTCATGGTATTTAGCCAACAGTATTGGGTTATCATGGTTTTGGCCCGTGGTATTGTTTATTTTATTATTATTATTGAGCCCCATGATCCTTGATTTTAGGGAGAGCTTGCCTATATAAAGCAAAGGAGATCATTTGGCCTGAGCATCTTTTGTGTATTTGAATATCTTAAGATCTGATTTATTGGGTTCTCGGTTCTTAAAAGATTGATTTATAAAGGAGAAGTTAGAAGTGAATCTGCGAAGGGTGATCTCTTGAGCACAAGTTCAGATTTGAGCATCTGAGGTTATTTTAGCCCTAGTCCAAGGGTACGCAGAGGCGCCGAAGGTTCTGTGCGTGGGTACGCAGAAGCGGCGAAGGCTCAGTGCGTAGGTACGCAGGGCAACAGTGGTTCAGGTGCGTGCTTTCTGTAGTAGCACGCGGCGCGATTATTCTTCTGAGTGCGTACTTTCTGAGAAGTACGCGGCGCGATACTGTTTTTGGGTGCGTACGGTACGCGGTTCAGTAAAAGGAGCAGAGTGTGGCCACGCAGTCCAGAAGAAGGAGATCTGCGGGTATACGCAGAGAAGCAGAAGGTGAACTGCGTAGCAACGCAGGCCAGTAAAAGAAAAAACCGCGTATCTGTGTTAAGATCTTCTGTTGGTTGAATTTTTCTGTTGATAAGGTGTTCTGGGTTCTGTTCTGTTATTGTTGATCTGGTTATTGCAGCTGACTGTATAATTTACATGTACTTGATGATCATTTGATGTATATGGATCCAGTTTGAAAATTTATGAAAAGTGGTCCTTGAAAGGAAGTAGGGGGTTGTAGCTCCCTTCCAGGAGAGACTGGAAAACGAGAGAGAGTTGTAGCTCTCTGCAGGTTGCAGCCTGCGTACTGGTAAAGGACTGCACCAGTACAAGACCATTGTGAAAGGAGTTTCTAATTTGAAAGAAGATAGAGACATATTGCAGCAGGTGGTTTTCACCCACATTGGGTTTCCACCTTATATCTGGTGTTCTTTGATGTGACTGTCTGTTTTTCTTGTTCATGCTCATTATTTTATGGTACTGGTATGCAAAAATAATTCAAAGTGTAAATAAGGAAGATTTGGTAAAAGGACTAGATAATACTGATTCACCCCCCCTCTTAGTATTATTTTCAACATCATGCCCACTATGTGCCAACACCCAGGGACTACAATGCCATGTTCTATGATGGCATCCAGAAACTAGAAAACTCTAACTCAGAGTGAACCTCACACCTATGATTTCAGACCCTTGCGTGAACTCCTTCCGTTGAACCTATGCAAACCAAGACAAAAGAGAAGAGAAGATATCTTGATCAAATGTGTCCAAATGATATTGAGGTCTCTTCACTTTATAGGATTTCCTGAGGGGCCGCTTGGGGTTAAGGCTAACATAAGTAGTTACACATGTGGTTAGGGTCGACCCATTCCTTAATACATGTATTAATAAAATAATTCGAAACTCAACTTCTAGTTGAGAAAATTGGGTGATCTTTAGGTTGATTTTGGTCCTCTCAAAAAGAGGAATCTAATGCAATCATCATCTTGGTCATTTGAGTTGTCCAAGGTGTAATTTGACCATAGTTACAAAAATTAACACTCCCTCTCAACTAGGGGGAATTCCACCTACCAATGTATATCCATCAATAAATATGCCATTCTGGTATCTTCAAGTGGCATCACATATCATATATTCCATGTAGTCATCATGCCATGTCTAGTTTCAAGTGTCTCATCATCTTGAATCATCAATGTAACTCTCGATCTCTCTCTTTCTTATTCCTGCTTATCTCTTGATTGTTCCTTCTCATGTGTTGAACATCCTCGAATCTAGAAGAAGAATAATTTGTTATCAAAGGGGAGCTCAAGCCACCACCCTCTATCAATCAACCTACTACCTAGATTCTCTTCCAATGGGCTACTACCCAAAATATCATCGTTGATCACCATCGGAGAGCATATCATCAGGGAGCACATCTTAACCTGGAACCACATCGGGGAGCACATCTCAACCTAGAATATCACGGGACAGTTATACATCTATAACCCCACATCAAGAAATAAGATATCTAAACACACGTGGGATTAAATCATCAACCCTAGAATCTCATTGGGGAGATTACCCTCAACCTGGAATTTCATCGGGGAGCTTACCCTCAACCCAATCCTATTGCCTACAGATCTTCCAAACAATGACTCTTAGTAGTCATGTGGTAGAACACCTACATCGTAATCACCTCAGGTTGTACACCCAAGTACACTCTCAACTTGTTGGCCAGACGAGGAACAATATTCCCAACAAGCCTTGCTTGTGGGTATGATGCAAACTAGGGTATACTCTACAAAGACCAGATAGGGGATCTGCACCCTCAACCCTATAGGTAATAGACAGGGGTCATTCCCTATTGTCCAAAGTTCCCTCAACTCCAAGATCCCTTCTCCCTCAATTCCTTACCCTAGGAGATGAAATAGGGGAGAAGATTTGGCTCAGTGTCCTCAATTAGCATTGCTCTCATCATACTCATATCTGGTATTAGCTTTTCTCAATAGCATTTGTATCCTCTTCATACAAAACATCAAATAAAATATCATGTTAGAGCATAAATAATCATATAAATCACAAAAGGATACGATAATCATCGACCCTCTCAAGGAGGTGCCAACCACAAGCATGATCTTGTTTCGAATAGTTGCAGTGTCTCAATATATGATATTATCCTAGTCCCAACTATATATATAGGATTCTCTATTATTGTAATGTACCCATATAATATCCAGATCATGCTCAAACAACTCCCTAAGTAGCTTTTGTATCATGCCTCATAGTTAGCCATGCTCGAAGAATCATGATCAACCTCACTCATGCTATGGGCCTATCATCTATGATATCATGGAAGATCTCATACTAAAGAAACATCCAAATGTTCCTATCAGCAATAATCTTAAATGTCAGCAATACATCTATACAGTCACATATCATAGGAGAAATATCTCATTCTCAAAAATAGAACACCTCATGCAGATATTTCAAAGGACGCTTGGCAGAAACCCTATGTGAGTGAAGCAACTCACTCATGAATTCATTCAGGTTCTATGCACATCAATATATATTATATATATATATATATGGATTTTCAAAACGGAACATCAATTCTTCAATAAAAATTCGGATGCCATGTCAAGTTCAACAACATTTAGAACTTCAAATTGGAGCATCCAAGGATTTGCATTTTCATTATTTAAAAACATTTTCAATACCTATGCAATGTAGAATTTATTTTCCAAATTCCAAAAATTGATCCATTAGGGTATGATACATCATTTCAATCTTCATAATCTATCTCCCTCATATTTACATCATTAGAGGCTCATCACCTATCAAGAGTAGACCATCAAGTTATAAAACCAAAACCAAAACCATAATCAAAATCAAATCCATACCTTGGAGCTCATCATCCTGACTTCATCAGATAACTATCAAATATAGACATATCATGATCGTTTAGCTTGCTTCATGTAATTATTTAGACATAATGCCTTGCTAAGCTACTATAATCACCCTTACATAAATCAATGACATTTATCATAGTATCAATACTTTCAATCAAGTGACAGGGGGAGCTCATATCAAGTTCTGAATTCATTAATTATCATACCAAAAAGTTTCCATCACCCTTGTATTAACAATCCAAATTTTATCAAGTCATTATCATAATCATAACATAAGTAACTATGTTTCTAGGTAAAAATTAATTCACCAAGGATGAGTCATGCAAGTTCCAATTTCATGTTGAATCAAAACTATGAATACATCAATCATTGTGCTAGGAATGAGGAGGCTAATAAAAACTCATTTTTCTGAATATAAGTCTTTGTGCCCACATAGCATTGACATCAAGGAAAATCATCAATCATTAAGTCAGATCATTAGATGTCAGGTCAAGTTCAAATTTGTTATCATAGAGAGATCTATAGTCAAAGAATATCGCAATTATCAGTTCTAAGTTATTGTCAATCATCATGACATAACATTGAATACATCTCATTTATATCAATCAGCCAAATCATGCCAACCTCTAGTAGTAAACATAGTGACATATGTATGTCCTGGTCGCCTACAAACACAATTTTAGTATGCATGTTCATATTATGACAAGCATTCAACCTTTTCCAACTTGCAGATCTAGTTGTTATCTTCCACACATCTAAAGGTTTGGCATCTCCCAGGTGAACATCTGATATCTTGCACAATACTACATTTTGTTATCATCAATTTAACCCAAAAACTTCATAAATTGGATTACAGAGGAAAAATATGTCAGAGACACCTTGATTCAGAGTTCAGATAGCTTTAGAAATATTCATATGATCATCTATTATAGTCAAACCCTTGGATGCTCCCTTCAAGTTAGCACGAGAGCATCTTTAGCTATGTGGACACTACCTGGGCCTTAGCATGCATGCATCCAAGGAAGAAATATCCCAGTTATGTGACTACGTCTGAAGCAGAGACCCTAATTTATCTACAAGCTTTATATCTGAGATTTTGTCATAGATAAATTATGTTAGATGCACATAAATCATAATTCAACAATAGAGAATATATATAGTGGTTTGAGAAGAGATTCTCCCTCTGACTAGGGCTCTACTTCATTCATCTTCATTCATGTCATAAGCATGTATCTACTAGAGTCACACAACAAAAGATCTATTAGATCATAAACATATATCTATCATGGCTATCATCATCATGACAATAATCATTCATCAAAGGTTAGAATCAAAGAAGCATATACATGCAACATTATATCTCAGATATTATGAACACTGTAACACTTTCTATCAAGTCACTCCATCAAGTTAGGGTATTTATCTTTATCATATGCTATCAAGACATGACCACAAGAAGTAAGAGATCTAGAATATCAATCTCATAGTTATGCCTCTAACATCAAGTTTACCATGATTATCATGATCAATAAGATCAAGTTAGATCATTTAATAAAACTTTGCCAAAACAATAAGAGTGTAAATCTCTCTTTCCATATGCTTTCATCATGCTTATCACAAGCATTATCAATAGACTCATGTATAGGAGTCAATGAGCTATCCTTATATATGAAATCCATCATGAGAAGTATGAAGAGTGTCATTTACTAGAGTCAAGGTACTAGCCTTCTTTATAGGATCATGATGTCCAACAGATGGATGTTAGCCAAATATCAAGTGTATCAATGTATCAACATTGGATAGTCTCATAGAATTCCAAAAGATCAAAACGTTCAACACTAGGTGCATCATTTCATCATAAGAAACATGGATCCAAGTAACTTTCATATGCATGTATGAACCATCAAAGAAAGAGACATTCTCATCATACTATAGGTCTTGCCGAGCCATCCTATGTTACAACTGAAATACAACATACCATGCACAAATTGTGGTATTCAACTACCTATGTGCCTTCTCATTAGACATAGGTAGCTTGTGTAACATTTTCATATAGTGTCTCTTTACCTTCTCAAGCTCTAGCCATCCTTCCTGCATTTCAAATTATCCTCAAGAAGGATTCACTCATCACATCTCATCAACGAGGATGGAAGCATCCATATACTCAAATACATATGCATGAAGTATAAGAAATAAATATAATCATTAGATATGAAGGTATAAACAAAAGTAAGAGGAATCATAAGTCGAGAAATACTTATCTTCAATTAAAGTTGACCCTCTCCCTCTTGAACCAATCTTCAAGAGTCTTCAATGTCCATGGTCCATATACCAATGTTTCCTTCAATTATGCAACCAGGTTTTCTATGTATTATCCCATCTAGGGCTACATCAAATCTTTGTCAAGTTCTTGAACATCTTCACATTGACTAGCTAGGTTTCACATCTCATATTTTTTCCATAAATTGGTGTTTTATCTCCAACCCTATCCTCATAGAATCCATCAAACCCTAATAATCAAGTTTCCTGTGGTTTTCTTCAAACCCATGAATTCTTCTAGGTCTCCACCATCCTCTTCTTTCTTCCATCTAAGTTTTCATCATCAGGGTGATATCCATGACTTTTCTTCAGCCCAACTTTGATGCCATGTTAATATTTCATAGGGCTATATTGTTCTTTTCTTTCATAATTGCATTTCATCATTAATACATTAAGTTCACCCCTTATCATCATTACATTATTCATATCTACACCATTATATATGAAATTATATAAAAATAACAACAAGATCATCATCATCAATGTAGCGGAACATAAAAGGAAGAGTAGAAGAAAATAATGCACACACATAGAGACACCAGAATTGGTCCAATACCAGGCAAAAACACTCTATGGGAAAAAACCTTACAAATATTCTTCCTTTTAGATCATCATCAAATGATACAACAAAATAAAGTACAATGATCTATAACATCTATGTAACAAAACAACTATGATATCCATGAAATGAATCTAATCAAGCTTGAAATCAAAACCCTCATGTTGATGGTTGTAATGTGTTGCCACAGACTAAAGCTAACTGGTATATACTATTTTCATTGTGTCAAACATTTTCGAATATTGTTATCACTAAGTGGAAACTTCGAAATCCAGAAATCTCATCTTTGAGTCTCAGGCATAGAGACGAGAAGATGTGAGAGTGTCTATGGCAGCCTGGATGCTCCCAAGCCATTTTATGCATGCGTCGGAGGACCAACTTACCAGATCTACCCAAAAACCCTTAGACGCTCCCAAGCAGTTACTGTGCATGCCTTTAAGACAACTTGGATGCTCTCAGGATCACTTTATGCAAGTGTCCAAGGACCAACACCTCCAAATTTGCCTTTGAAGCCTTGAATGCTCCCATAAGCCTTTGTGCCAGTATCTAAGGCTCTCTAAAATTCTATATTTTGTGCTAGCGTCTAGAAACTAGAAAACCGTTACTCAGAGAGAACCTCATGCCGGCAATTTTAGACCCTTGCGTGAATGCCTTCTGTTGAACCTCTATGAACCAAGATAAAATAAAATATAATATAGCATGATTGAATGTGGCCAAATGAGCTTAAGGTGTCTTCTATTTATAGGATTTCCCAAGGGGCCACTTGGGGTTAAGGCTAATCCAAGTAGTTACATATGTGGTTAGGGCCAACCCATTCCTTAATACATGTATGAATAAAATAATTTAAAACTCAACTTCCGCTTGACCAAATTGGGTGATCGTTAAATCAATTTTGGTCCTCTAAAAAATAGGAATCTAATGCAATATTCATCTTGGTCATTTGAGTTGTCCAAGGCGAAATTTGTCCACAGTTGAACAATTAACACTTTGATCTCTTGTATTTCTCTATGACTCCAAACTCTGTTATGCTTTGCACCTCAACCCCTTTGTTATATGAATATTAAGAGAAAAGAACAGGAGGGTACAACATCAACTCCAACAAGGGACAGTGTCATGCTAGCTAAGAACTAAGAACCTGCAGACTAGTAGCTTTGTTGAGCATGAAGTCAAAAACATATAAAAAATTTAAAATGAAACAAACACTCTAATATTTACAATGGCTCACCTATTTAAAATGGAAATGGATACCTAAATTTAGTGTCGAAAGTAGTGCTTAAGGTACTGCCCATTTACAAGAAGCTCAAGCACTTCACCATCCAGGTTTTCCAGTAAGAATGTGTTATTACCTTTGGCTTCAACTACTTTGAATGACCTAAACCACAAACAATCAAATTTCCCATGTTTGTCTTTGTCTTCTCTCCTGACATCCCATCTAAGCACATGGTCACCTAGCTAGAAAATTATGTCTTTGGACTTTTTATCAAACAGGGCCTTCATCTTATCCTAATACTTGAGTAGATTATAAGTCACCTACTCTCTATTCTCCTATAATTCAACTGTAGTATACCTGGTGGGATAATATGGGGTACAAAGGCAAGTACCCAAGAGAATAATGTAATAATGGGATGGGCCATAGTGATAAATAAGGTGGTCAACCAGTATCATGTAAGGGACCACAAGTAGTTAGCAAAAATGTAGTAAGCCCATGGTATTAGATAGATGGTATTGAGAGAACCATGATAATGACCCATGGTATTGTATGTATGAGGCCTATATAGAGGCTAGAGACTCCACATTGAGGGATGTCAAGGAATATTGTATGAACAGGCATATGGCTTGTGGAGTGTTCTCCTTCCTTAAGGAGTGAATTATGGTGTTGCCCTATCTTAAGGGTTTGACATTAATAAAGTGAAGCATTTCTATATTCAGATCTTTTTATTCTTTGGTTTATTTATATTATCATATATTTCTTGGTTAGATCTATAACAAGTGGTATCAGAGCTCTTTCTTGGGCAAAGTGGAGAAAATAATTTTTTTTATTTTTTGTAGGAATTTTTTTTGGTTGGCGAGTTTGCAGATCAGATCTATACATTTTGGTGCAAAATTTACAAAATCTAATTGCAGATTTGGATTTTTTGTGAAAGAATACCGGATTTCAAAAAAAAATTGGCAGAATCGGAGTCTGGATGAGGGAGATATTGTTGATTTAAGAATTAGGTGGGTTGCAGACATTTTTTTTCGAGGCAGTGAGTTTGTGGTGCAGATCTGTATGTTCTGGTACAAAATCTATAGAATCTAATTGCAGATATGGATTGTTTGTGAAAAAATACCCAAGTTAGAAAACAAAATCAGTCGAATCGGAGTCCAGATGAGGGAGATATCGCTGATTTAAAATTAGTTAATTTTTAGCAATTTTTTGTGACGACGGGACAGTTGCAGCGCGGATTTGTAATTACGATGCCTAGATCAGGATTTCTACCACATGACAAGATGCAGAATGGTTTTTCCATTTCTGAAAATAGGTCATAATAGGGATTCTGAGCAATATTGATGGAATTGTGGCCCTTTAAAATTTTCGCCAAGTAAGTGAATTTTTTTTCAAAACAATCTTCATGGCGGTTCTTAATTTTACAAGGAAATATGATAGCCCTACTATTGAAGAATTCATACAGAGACAAAAATTCACATATGGGACATCTTGGAAGGTTTCAGTGTGGCTTGGTTTCAAAGATGAGGTTGCCAAATGGTGGTTCTCACTTGACAACAAGCAGTTGACCAAACTTTCAGATGCAAAATTTGAAAGAGTCCTTTTAGACAAATGGTCTCATGCTAGAAAAAAGGAGAATGAGACACATAAGGGGTTATTTTCTACTGGTGTCTCCATACTGCAGGTTCTTATTCTCTACAATGGTTCTCTTTAAAATCCTCACCAAAGTCTTGTTTTATGACTCAGCCAACCCAATTCCCTTTAGATAATAGGTGGCAAATTGACCAAGTATGACATTATACTTCTGAAAGAAATCAATGAGTCTTGCAAACCTAAAAACTTGTGCATTATCAATCACTATTTTCTTTGGACATCCAAACCTATCAAAGATGTTTTCTTCAAAAAGCTTTATGACCACTGAATCAGTTGTAGTCCAGGTAGGAATGGGTTCCACCCACTTTGTAAAGTAGTCAGTAGCTACCAAAATCCATTTATGCTACCCACTAGAAGGTGGTTGAATCTCTCCTATAAAATCCAATCCCCATTGTTTAAAAGGTTCCTCTACAAAAACTGAAATCAATGATAATGGAGCTAGCTTCTTCTTCTCGATGAAATTTTAACATTACATGCAACCTCTTACTAACTTATACACATCGGAAAACAAGGTAGGCTAGTAGAAAATAGCCTTCAGCATTTTATGTGTTGTAACCTTCCAACTATAGTGGTCTCCACAAGCACAACCATGGTATTCATGATTAATAATCTTAGGAATTTCATCTTCTATTAAGCACAACAAAAATACACCAACATGATCCTTCCAATGTTGTTGACCATTTGTAATTACATACTTTTGGGTTTTTATTCTTAGAGCCCTATATTTTTCTCTAGAAAAATTTTGTGGAATGCTAAGAAATAATAGGAAATGAACAATAATTTTGTACCAATCTAGACAAAGGTATTTATAAGAAATCCTATTATCTTTTTCATTATATTGCTTCTCCATACTTAATGCATTTGGTCTTGAAGTCTTAGCAAACAAATTTATTCATATCACTTGATAGTTTGCTTCTGATATGATCTTTGATAGACCCAGACCCTTTATTAGTTTAGTTGGCTTTATATCCATGGATGTCATACTCTTGAATTTTTCCTATCCACTTTCTCCTTTTTCCTTTGTTGTTTCCTTGTGTGAGAATGTCCTTCACATCTATGGTAGGAATGTAGGCAATGATTTTAGACTGTAAAACATAGGTCCTAAATTATTTCATGGCCTTAACTAGAGCATAGGCATGTTTTTACAAAATGTCATGCTCAGCTCTACATCCCTTAGTACTTGGCCGAAAAATTCCACTAGTTGTCCTTCTCTTCTTCATTCTTTTGCAATAGTATAGTTACAACAGTGTTATGGGATGCAAAATAAAAGATAAGAAATGGATTCTGGTAAAGAGTGTTAGCCAATACTAGGGCCTCTCCAAAGGAATTCCTAGTTTTGGAAAAATATTCTATTGCCTCTGTACTCCATTTTACCTCTCTGCCCTTTTTCAACATGTCAATAATATCCTTCACAATCTTAGCATAATTGGTCACAAGCCTCCTCATGAAATTTATCCTCCCTAAGATGACTTGTATCTCCTTTTTATTTCTTGGAAGGGTGGTGGTACTAATTGCTTCTACCCTTTTGGGATCAATTATCACTCCCTCTCTTGAGACTATATTCCACAACATCTTTCCTTCTTTGAGAGAAAATTCAGATTTCTTAGGATTTAAGGATAAACCATATTCTTTACATTTCTCAAAGGTGTGTTGTAAATATTGTAAATGTTCCTCATTGTATTTTGAGAACAATGTTATGTCATCCAATTAAATCACCATAATTCTGTCCTTCTCCCCAACAAATGCTATGTACATCACCCTTTGAAAAGTAGATCCAACGTTCATGAGACCAAAAGGCATTCGAGAATACATGAATGTTCCCCAAGGTGTGGTGAAGGTTGTATTTTTCTTATCTTTCGAATGTAAAACAATCTGGTTGTACCCAGAGAACTCATCAATCATGGAAAATCTTGAGGACACCAACACCTTCTACAAAATATAATCCATCTTGGGGAGGGGGTAATTATCCTTTAGGGAGGCGTTGTTCAGATTTTTGAAATCCACACATAACCTAATCTCTAGATTCTTCTTTCTGACCTGGGCCATATTAGCCACCCATTTTGAATATCTCAAGGGTACAATGATTTTAGCTTGGATAATTTTCTTGATTTCCCTCTCTATTATGGGGAGAAGGAGGGGATTTATCTGCCTCATCTTTTGTTTGTGGGGTTTAATTTCAGACTTCAAAGGAATCTTATGTTGAATGATACTAATATCATAAGCCTTCAAGTCATCATAAGACCAAGCAAAAATATCAGTGTACTTTCTAAATAGGTCAAGGTGCTTGTATCCCTCTGGGATTAACTTGGCCAACTTAATTATTTTGGGATGTTTCTCTATGCAATATTACAATCATTTGTATCCTCTTTAGACTCCTTCTTGGTTGGTTTGATAACCACATCATTAAAATCAAGCAACCTTTCCAAAGGAGCTAACCTCTTTGGGATTATGTTTCCCTTCAACTGCAGAATTTGTTGTCTAGCTAGAGATTCCTCCTAAGGCACTTATTGTTCATCCATTTCAATTTCCTCAATATCTTCACCCTCTTGGCCTATTACAGTATTATAAAACTCCCCAATCACTTCCATAAACCTAACTATAGGCCAAACATGACTACATGCCTTTCTTCCTATAGATCTATATTATATCGTGATGAGGAAATATGAGAGACATCCATGAACTCAAATACTTTTTTTTATATATATAACCGGGTTGTTTAAGCAATTCAATCAAGGGGATAAATATCTTCACCTTCTCTAGCTCTTTTTATAAACTGAAAACAGAGGGATTCATATCCACCTTCACTAGCTAAATTGGCTCTTTGTTTACTTAATGTATTGGCTTTGTTTTCACTAATATTTTCTCTACATTTCCAAATTCAGACTAGGAACTGATGGGTGGAAGATTTCTACATTGGCTGGTGGATTATGGTTGATAGGTTTTTTCCCTTTATCAGTTGCTTTTGGGGGTGTAGGTTGGACAATTTATTCATTTTGATCTTGTGTCCAGGATATTTTTTTGGATCTCAAATCATATCTCCTATGAAATTGTTCTTGCATGAAATGAATAAAATTCTTACAATAAGTATTTATCTCTTCTTTGTCCAAAGGGACATTCTAATCATCCTCATCCCCTCTCTATGCTTCTATTTCATTTTCTTCTTCTTAGAAAGTAGAGTATTGATTCTCCTAAATCTCAATATCATCTTCAATACTTTCTTAAGGATCATATTCTAAATACAGGGCAGTTATATTTGGTCTTACTGGTATTTTGTAGTTTCTCTTTGCAATAGTTGTAAAGGAGGTCTCCTATACTTAGGATTGAAGTTTTTGTTGGGGCCCTGTTAGGTCTGTTGAGGAGGATTTTGGCTTTCCAACTCTAGATCACCAATTTATTTAAAATGTTTCTAATCAACTTATTCATCTCATCCTCATCTTCTCTTGGGAATCCCTCGCTTTGACAAAGGAGATGGATTCTTATTTTCCTCTTCTCCTATCACGATGTTCTCCCCTACCTTTCAACTTACCTGCAAATGCAAAACTTTCTTCAACTTCCAGAGCATCTGTTTGGATCTGGTCCAATGTGAGGGATTTCCTCTATCTGGGGGTAAAACCAAAATTTGACTCAAAGGCTCCAACAAACACCACCTTAGCTACTGCCTATGGAGGTTTAATATCAAAAGGAAATTTTGTATATAGTTTATTAAATATTTTTATGAATTCTGTGACATCTTCATTGTGCATTTTCTTTATTGCACTAGACTTAGTCAAGATATACTTGTGGTCTTTCTTCTCTCTCCATTTCTACACAAAAGTGTTCTCCAATTCATCGCAAGTGTTGATTAAATTATTTGGTAATATGTTAAACCATTTTATAACCTCCCCATCTAAGGACTAGACAAATATCTTCAAGACTACATCCAAGTGCTCTACATTCAAGTTTTTTGCAAATGCATAGATCTCAATGTTTTTTTGGGCCATGACATCACTTCCCTAGTGAATCTAGGCATGAGGTTAAGATAGTCTCTGGGAATTTCATTCAAAGGTTAATGTAGATTGAGAGGAGAAGATCTATTGAGGAAGAAACTGAGGACATCCATATTTTGCAAAGGAGGTTGAAAACTATTTGTTGCAGGGCCTGTCTAATGGGTTGGGTGAATGAAAATGGATAAAGTTTGGTGTTAAATCTTTGTAGGGGTTTGAGATGGACTATTAATGAGAATATATTTGATTTATTCAAATTCTATGAAGGTATGATATGTAAGAGGATCAAAATTGAGAGAGGCTTCTTAAGACTTATGCTCTAAAAAGAAAAATCTAGGTGGAGGAAACCACTCTTCTTAAAACTCTAAAAATCATGGATGAAGTTTCAAGATATTTTATCTCAACTTGGGAGCTATAAGTTGAGGCCTCTAGGGAAAAAATAGTCATATCTAGGGTTCTTTGGGTTCTTTCCCTCCAAATTCTCCTAGACACAATTCTTTCTAGGTAGAAGGTAGGAGGGGTTTTCTGCTGAGAGGTATTTGAATGAAAATGAGGCCTCATAAGCCACGGTTACAATCTAAGAACCCTAATAGGTGATAAATATTAACCCACACTTCCTTTGCTCACCATACAAAAGGAATGTTCAAAAACCATACCGAGGGAAATGTTTTCTAATTTGTTCAGTGGAAACAACACCAGAAGATGTTTTCACTCCTAGACACAACCTGCGGGTTAATGATAAGGGTCTGTGCCTAGGACATCTTAAATTCTCTTGAAGATGAATCATTGTTTCTCAAGAATTATATATAAATTGATTTAAATCTGGTTCAATAATCATACACAAATGCCAACCGCATTACATACATTGATAGCATTTCATTCCAAATAATTAAAGTTCATCCATGGTGGCCTACACACAAATAGTGAAGCTTCTTTAGTTGTTGGAGTACAGGTAAGGGAAGAGATAAAATAAAGAAATTTGGTGCATAGGGAGAGAGATAGAATCTTGTGCACTAAACTTCAGCAAAATAATGTATAGACAAAAGAAATGAAATTAGAAACCATGGAGTGTATTTTAAGACTTTTAATCTCACATCTATAGGTAACATTTTCCATAGCATGACATAGATAAACTTGACTAGATGATTGAGTTCCAGCAACTACATTTACACAATTTCTAAGAGGAAGGAAACACATGAAAATGGTAAACAAATACATGAGCACATACTCCACATATCATTACCTGGAATCACCAAAAAGCTTCTTCATTAATCTTTCAAAACAACTTACATGTCATCAAGCTTCAGAAATTGCAAAACTTCCAGGATATTACCACCTCTAGAATAGAAAATCAAACCTCTACAAATGACAACTTGATTCCTTCTTGAAAATAAAACATTTACGAATTGCCAAAGTGTAAGAGATATGTTATGACTCCAAATCAAAAAATATCTTCATTGTTGGGTCACTTGATCCTTTAAAGTGGACCCATGTTCTGCTATCAATCTTTTCCTTATTTTTGGATGTTAATAAGTATCACAACTAGAGAGAGGAATGAGGCTTGATTTGTGTTTTCCTACTGAAGATAGCCTCTCACAATGGTGGAAGCATATGAGTGGAGATGTTGGTAAGTGATTTCAAAACCAAGCAATTAGTGTGGGGTTTGAATAGAAAATGTCAATTAGTTTCTAGGTCAACTTTGCTTAGTTGGTCAACCCTCTTTGCTAACTCGATCCCATCTTCAATCCAATTCCTAAGCAGGATCTCCACAAGTGGTAGGGAATATTCTAGACATTTGGAGATGATATTTGATTCAAGTAAGGAATCATTAATGGACTCCACCAAGTAATTTCACCTCTCACGTGAATCACTGATGATATTTTTAACCAACATATCACGGATTTCCATTCCTTAAGGATAATTGATTTATGCATTGCATCGATTTTAGGAAAGTCGGATTACCCCCCCCCCCCCCCCCCCTATATCATTGCCTTTCAATTCTAACATTTCATTAAGGTCCTTATTAGCCTCATCAAAACTTGAAATCATGTCCACTAGCTCATCAATTAGATAATTTCCCAACCTGCATTGTTCCTTAATCAAATTCAACTTATCATAGAACAATTGTTGTTTCCTTTTAGCCATACATTTAATTCATGGGATTCCTTCTTGAGATCCTTCAGCTCAAGGGTCCCCCACTGTAATTGTTTTACCTTAATATCCTCTCCATATTTAATTTGAAGGGAGTTAAACTATTTTTGTAGCTCTGTCAATGTAATCTCCTTTTGATCTAGTTGAGTTCACCATTGTGCTCCCATTTGTTCTCCCTTATTGATGAATGCCTATTACAAAGAGGAAATATTCTCATATTTCTCCCTTAGTAATTCTTGTGCTTTCATGGCTTTGTCCTTGGTGGGAGAAGCATATGCACCTATGAATTGACTTAACTTTTTGATTTCATTAGCAAGGGCAACTAAAATACCTTTCCATAGTGCTTCAAGGGGAGTAGCTTGTGAATTTTTCCTTGAGACTAAGGCCTAGGAATCATCTATATTTCTATTCTTCATTCATCTCTCCACCACTACCTTATGCACAGGATGTAAAAAATATCCATTGGGGGAATCTCTTCAATGTTGAGGAATATCTATGAAGTAGGATTAACTAGAATAATATCTACTACAGGTTAGGAAATCAATGGTGCCTTCTCAGTTGCGGATTGATATATCATGGTATGATACTGAGAAGGTGGACTATTCAATGTATTTTATTGTTGAAGAATAGTTTCTCCCTCTAGGACCTCCTTCCCTCATTCATATCGCTTAGACTGCATGACGACCTGAACAAACTAGTCCAAGACCTGCTCCATGTTTGGGCCCACTATATGCATCTATCCTTCAAGATATGAAGAACCAACTATTGTTTTTTCTTTTGTTGAGGAGGGACCAGTGGTTGGGAGGAACTCCCTAAATGAGTAGATATTGTGGAATCCTATAAAGATATTTTTCCTTGCAAAGGAAGCTGCAAAAAATCTAATGGAAGGGGGGTTAGTCTTACATCTCTAAATGCGAGGAACTTCTCTTTCTCTTGGATTGATAACTCATCATTCACCCTTTAAAAACTGAAGCACAGGAACTTTCTCTAATGATAAAGTTGTCAAAAAAAAATTCTTCATGAAGGAACCTTCTAATACCAAAGCTTAGGGCTAGTTGCTTCACTACCCCATCTGGGTCATACGACCTAGTTGGAATAGTGGCCAACATTAATAACTCAATAAGCTTCAACTCATTTTCAACATGCCCATAGTTGACCAAAGATAATATTCTGAGAGGCAAATAGAATTGAGGAAAAACCTTCTTGTTGGAATATTTTAGGGCTTTGGTAATCCCATGACCAACTGTTTGCTATGCCACCTCCCTGCATAGTAGCTTGTCTGGGACATAGAGTGGCAATAAAAGTAGGGGTTCATGGCCTCCCAAGAATCTGATATAGGTGAATGAATCTTCACCAAACCAATTCCCAATCCCTCTAAGATCTTCCATAGCTTCCCAAGACATTTTGGGGGTCTTGGTTTCAAATATGACTTTATAGATTAGGATAATAACCTTGAGACAAATTTGATAGAAACAACCAAAATATTTGGTCTTCCAAGTACATCATGATAAATGTTAATGGGTGTTGGATCAAATATGGTCCACTTCCATACCATGGTTGGAAAATTAAGAGAATAATAGAGGGAGTCCATGACATTGGCTGACATATAAAATGGAGGGATTTTGTTCTCTGAGACACTATGGGAAGAGTGAAAATATAAGATGTGTTTGTCCAGATTATTGGATAATATAATGGCCCAATCAAAGATGTACCCCTCTGAAGCCCCATCAATTAAAGGGACCCAATTTTCATGTAATTTAGAGACATTTGCAAATGCATGTAGCATGAAAATCATGGTAGCTATTTGATTAAAAGGAGAAGTTAATGAATTTATGGAGTACTTACCATATTTCTCCCTTTCATGCATGTTCAGGTCACTCCTCTAGTCTTTAATGGAATCAATTGGATCCCCATGCTTTTTACAAAAGTCCTCCATATACCCTTTTTCATAAACGCATTAAGGGTATGGAAGATGGCATATCTCCTGAAAGGCATTTATTGAAAACAAACCAATTGTGTTTCCCTTTTGAGTGTGGAACTTTCTCTCTATGATATCTACCATTTCAATAACCCATCTGACCATATCTGTGTATGGGATAATCTAAGGCCTCACTCTGGTTCTATACAGGAAATATTTCGCTACACCCTGTGGGGTTGGCTCTAAGGTGGGGGTTTCATCATTGATGATGAATGTTCGGACGATTACCCAAGGACCTTCATCTTCAAAATATTTGTAAATCACCTCCTAAGAGGAATTCCCTGAATTCGTGGTGCACATTGTGTCTGAAAATAATCCCACCTTGGGTAATTTTTCATCATTTTTTTCTCTAAATGGGTTCATGGGTTGTTGCACAGGTGCTTTCAATTTCCCCTTGGCTTTTTTCATCTCTTCTTAGTGGGGGTGGTGTAGGATTTCTTCGTAAGAAGAGGGAATTGAACATTGTGAGTGCACAATGGTCTTCACTCTGGTTGGTTGTCGATCAGAGGTATTTGTAAACATATGGAATGGCTTGATATAGAACAAATTTAAATAGGCAAGTTTTAAATTGCAATGGTCGATGTGCGGGGTACAATGATTGGTTCACAAGGATTTTAGGTGGGAAAGTGAGATAAGGCATAGGGAGGAGACATGTGATGGAGTTGGAATGGGCGAACGACAAGGGAGGAGAGTGATGTATCAATTGGTATCACACTCACATGATAATGATCATAGCTGCTAATGTGGTCACCGCATTGTCTTGATAGGTGGCGGGCTTGCTTTATCTCCTCTGACAGGGTGCTTGGGTGGACTTGGAGGCTAGGTTTGACACCCCAAAATTAATTACAACAATTGATCTGTGCTGATTCGTTTATTGACTCTAACTTTTCAGGGGAAAGCATTGGCTTAGCTGCCATTCTTTTTTACCCACCAGAGCTTCTCCTAGGTGAGGCAACTTCAAGATAGATGATGATTCCCCCCTAGGTGGTTTTTACTTAATCATTTATATTCAGAAGTTGGGGGAAGGCCCACTACCACTTAGTGACTCTCATGTGACTGAAAATGTTGCTACTTAGGACTTCCTTACTACTGAACTTGAACCAGGATGTCCTAGTGCTCTAGCCCCCAGGTCCTTGGAAGCCTAGCTCCCTTTGAAATACAATTTGAAATTGTTATGGATTTTTTACCCTCTGTCATATGTCGTTGGGATGACATCATGCTGAAATTAACCAAGCCATGTGTTGACCTATGATTAATCCAAGTGTCATTCATATATGGGCCATTTGTGTAGGTTTTAACCTCGTAAAGAAAGTACCCGCATACGAATTCTAAATCACATGAAAAATTAAAATGCGAGAGCATAACACATAAAACACATATGCACAGATGTTTCCCACTGGATCCCGAAACTGGGACTACCAGCTTGATTTTTTCATTATGTTCCCTTCAATGTTACAATACATATTTATACATGCCGAAGCATCCAATACCATGGACCGAAAAACCATCGTGTCCAAAACCATTGACCGAAAAACATCGTGTCCAAAAAACATGTGCAAAAATCATGCACAAAACCATAGGTGGGTCCGCCCAACCTAACATAGGGTCCAAAACCAAAATTTTCCGCGCCGCTGCCCCAGACCCCATAAAGTGGGGTTACGGGTACCCCTCAAACCCCTGTTAACTATGTGGAAAGAATATAACACAACCCAACAATCTCCCACTTGTTGTTTTCTTTCCATAGGGGGCCACAATAAAGCTTAGTCATTTTTCCAGCCCTGAAACACCCATTGTTTCTCTACACCAAGAGAACTTCTCAAAGCTAACAGATTTTGTCAATGCATCTGCAGTATTCTTCAAAGTGTCCACCTTTACCATCAACACCTTTTTTTCTTCTATCATATCCCTCACAAAGTGATACTGAACATCAATGTGCTTTGTCTTTGAATGATAAGCAGGGTTCTTTCCCAAGAAAATTGCACTTTGGCTGTCACAGTCTATCCTTATAGCTCCCTGTACTAACCCCATACTTGAACACAATCTCTGCAACCAAACTGCTTCCTTGCTTGCATGAGTGGCTGCCATGTATTCTGCCTCTGTAGTTGATAGTGCCACTACAGATTGTTTCTTACTCATCCAACTGACTGCACCTCCAAATAGGTTAAACACATACCCACTTGTAGATCTTCTCTTCCAGATCTCCAGCCCAGTCTGCATCAACAAAGCCACGGATATCCAACACTCTGTCCAATCCTGGTCTTCCTTGGTAGCACAAACCATAATCACTAGTGGCACGCAAATACCTGAAAACCCGCTTCACTGCTGTCCAGTGCTCCTTCCCTGGTTTTGACATAAACCTGCTCAATACTCCCACTGCATGTGCAATGTCTGGTCTAGTACAAACCAATGCATACATCAAGCTACCGACTGCACTTGCATTGGAACACGGGACATGTCCTCTTCCTC
>APFE030582212.1:114036-129192 GCA_000404065.3 Pinus taeda
GGTTTTAACCCCATACAGAAATTACCTACATACGAATTCTAAATCACATGAAAAATAAAAATGCGAGAGCATAACACATAAAACACATATACACAGAGATTTCCCATTGGATCCCAAAACCGGGACTACCAGCTTGATTTTTCCATTATGTTCCTTTCAATGTTACAATACATATTTATACATGCCGAAGCATCCAATACCATGGACCAAAAAACCATCGCGTCCAAAACCATGGATCGAAAACCATTGTGTCCAAAAAACATGTGTGAAAATCATGCACAAAACCATAGGTGGGACCCCATAAAGTGGGGTTACGGGTACCCCTCAAACCCCTGTTAACTATGTGGAAAGAATATAACACAACCCAACAATTTGGTTACCTACAAACTTCAAAATAGCCTATCACGTGTCCACCTCCTAGTTAGTGGTTGCTAACATCACGTTTTCTCGATGACATGTTTCCACCTCTCTAGTTGAAGAAGAGAGAAGGGGCCTTGTTTGTTTTTTGTGCTATCAATTACTTGTGTAAATGGTCCAATCCTGATGACTTCAAAAATAGATTTAACCAAAGATTACAGGGTTCCAAGGTCACAAGGACTAGGTGTCTAAATTTTGTTACAAGGTTCTATCAGTAGACACTCTTAGCTCCAATAATCGATAGATCCCTAGTCCTTGGTCCCCAAAATCCTTTTGAAATTTATTTTATAATGAGTTATAAGATTCTAGGGCCACAATGTTTCTAGGATTTTGACTTTTATGAGCCTAAATTTGACTTCCCTTATCTTTTAATCTAGGAGGCAATTTTCAGACTTCCTTATACCATTGGAAAGCTCTTCCATAACACTTTTTGATTGATGGGGCTTGATGTGGTCTTTGAGTTCTTCTATTACTCTTAAAATTACTCGAAACTCTATTACTATTTTCACCTTGACCCCTTTGTTATATGAAGCTTAAGAGAAAAAAAGAGGAGGGTACATCAACGCCTTTACATGTTTTCCTCCAAAGGACCAAGTGTTGAGACCTTTGGCTATGCATCTAGGTGATAACATATTTGATGGCTTGTGGGGGATTAATTCATTTATAGAATTTTGCATCGCTAGTTCTTTGTTGTCGATATAACCTTCTGTCGGTGGTTTTGAAATTCATTGGACCCCATACATATACATATGTCATTTCAAAGTTGGAGCCCAGATACCCTAGTTCCTGTTTCTCTTTTTAATAACCTTTTTTAAGAAACTATGGACTTCTAGCCTTCTAAACTTGGCCCACCTATGTGCACTACTAATGATGGCCACTTATGATCCTCTTCCTTTAAGTTTCTGGGATTGGCCAACTCTCCTTCTATCAGCCTCCAAAGACCTCTACCTATAGGCCTCCGAAGACTTCCACCTCTTGGCCACACTATTATGCCTAGCTCTCTATTAAAATTTATTACGCCCTATCGATGTTGTGGGAAAACTCTGTTACAAGTTTCATTGATTGATGGCCTGTCAATTATCATTGTTGCTAGCCCAAATCCATGCCATCCAGTGTCACCTTTTAATAAATTTATGATCTTTTAGGATTTTGACCTTTTGGGCCTTCCAGGTTTCTGACCTTCGCTAGCTGTCAACTAGCTTCTAGTCTTCTAGGATTCTCGGCACTGTTCTTGTTACCCCCATTCGAGACTGTCCCGTGTCCTTTTTTAATTGAGTTATAGGCTTTTGAGCTTCTAAGTACTGCAACTTTGACTTTGGGGATCCTTACATTGAAAGGAAATAACTTTTGATCCAGGAAACCATTTCTGGACTTTGGCATACTGTTGGAAATCTCTTTCAAAGTACTATCTAACTATGTGATTTCCAAGAGAATTTGAGCTAATATATTGACGTATAAATTCCTTAAAATCTCGGGTTGTCCTAACCATCATAGGTACAATATTTCATCTTCTTACCTCATCCTACTACGATGATGGTTCTCTACTAGAGACTACAACAACCATGGGACTCCCTAACCATCATATTCATCTTTTTATGGCTTCTCCACTAAGCTTATGACTATGATGATTCTTTACAATATACTACAACAACCATGGGACTCCCCCTGAGCTTGACACACCAAGCACATCTACTACCACCAACATCCATGTTAGTCTGGGTTAATTCAATTCCAAAACACTTTTCAATTATCATACAATTCCAATTGTACAACATATCTCTCACATGGTTGTTTACAATAATGCCAACATACTCACTGCCACAATCCATATGGGCAATGCCAACTTTCCAACAATAACTCCCTTTAGCAATGACGATAACACCTCATTTCTTCTCCACATTAATGGCCAACCCTCATGTTGCTTCCATGCTTATCCTTACATTAGCCATCAATGGCTTTCTCTCATCTGCATCAGCCATCACAACTTACTCTCCAATAAGCTTCTCTCCCCCCTTGACATCAATGGAAAAGAGATACATGTTTCTTATTCACCCTCTTACAATCACTGATTGTTATTGACATAGGGTCTAGTTGTTGATGTGCATTTTACATCTATAGACTTCTCTTCAAGGGTTGATATCTTCATGATGGGGCACTTGAAGTCTACCATCCAAGTTCAGCTACAAATATCATAAACAAGGACACCTATAATACTAAACGCTAGAAAATAAATTCCTTGTACATTTAGTGTAGTTCATGTTTTTCGATGAGTCGGACATATGAGATATGATTCCCTTGAACATATATTGTTTCTACTTTGATTTTTTCCACTTTTGAATGCCTTAGGATACTAGTTGAACACTCTCTTTTCCAATGCATATTTTGTATCAACTAAAAGGAATTGGTACCAATTAAAAACTGCAAATGGTAATTTTGTTGTTGCAAATACCAACCATTAGTGATTCATTTTAGGCTTACTCTTCATTGTTGTTGTTGTTGTTGTTGTTGTTGTTGAGACTATGCTCATTTCACTTCACCATTATAATCAACCGCTCATTTCACTTGACCATCCTAATCAACCAACTCTTCACCCCCTAATATCATGCTTCAAATAGGGATTGCTTCTTCAATGATACAAATTGTACCAAAAAGTTGATACAAACTTAACAATATATTAGGAAAACTCTTATAACTTATTCTCAAAAAGAAATGTCCGCTTGTACAAAAGGGTTACTCCACATGAACCAAATACCACCAATTGGCATAGCGATGCCAATTGAAATCTAAGGTATATGCAAGGCTTATCCCAATTATTTTCATGAACACAATATTGCTAGGCATAATTAAACTCACAACTTAAATGAAATAAGGGTATTTCACCTAAGATGTGGACCTTTCATTTCTTGTGCAACCATTATTCTTGATGCTAAAATCATTTACTACTATTGCTTACTAAAGAAGCTCCCCCTGAGACAGTGCTCTCTGATCTTCTACATTTTATTTCTTTCCTCTGCGTAGGGATTGATTATGTGGATGTGACTTAACTATGGGCCTATTTTCATTCCATACTTCTGCTAAAGCTCATCTTCTTCTCACAACATAAAATGTTGTGAACTCCTCCTAAAACCAAGTTGACTTCATTATCCTCTCTCTTGCAATGATGATACATATGAAATAAAATAAAATAAAAAAATTATCAAAGTAATGAGCATGGGAAATTTAGTCATAACTCAAACATTCAAATATAACTCTCTAATTATTCTTTATTATTCTTGCATCTAACTTATTTGGCCTCCCTTGAGGCCATTCTCTTCCTTCAATGAAACAAATTATCTACTCCCCCTAAGTATAATGTCCTATTTCTTCTTCCAGACCTTCAAAGGTTTAGTCCTAACGGAGGAATTATCTTCTATCTTCTTCTTTTCCCATGTTTTGGTTTTTTCTTCGCTACGCATTGTAGAGGGTACTCCACTTTCTCCACCCAAATATTCTTGTTTCCTTTCTATTTTTCATGAGGGTCTATTATGCAAGTAAGAGGACCTTTCTTCTGATTTATTTCTCCTCTTTTCAACTTGGTCCTTTGACATAGAATGTTGAATGTGTACTCAACTTCTTTTGTTCTATTGTTCCTTTTTGTCTTCAAATCTTGAGCAATCACATTTGCATGCATATGTCAAGAAAGAACATTTGTCTTCTCATATCTATAGCATGACGCCTTGTACCCAAAATTTCCACAACTTTAGTAATGATTCCCATCAATAGGTACATTTTGAATATCAATATGCCATACTCCAGGCTTAAAATTATCCTTCTCTTACATTAATTCACACTTTTCATTATATTATCATTAGTAAGAGGACTAAAAGGTGTTGTTCATATTATGTGGCCTAATGTTGTTTAATTACAGGAAAATAGAGCATATTTTAGGATATTACTATCTAGGGACTTAATGGATACAACTAGGAGATATTCTAGGGGGTTTGTCCACCTCCTTAACTCCCTAAAATCGGCATGGGATCACCATATCCTCTCTTACTAGTTCGAGTTCATTGGCAGTCGAGTGAGTCCTAATCCAAGTGAAGATCAAGAAGGATAGGATCCACCATTTTTGAGATCAAGGAGGGAACAAATCCTACTTTCAAGGGAGTTTCTTCAATTTCCCTTTTGTCTAAGTAAACTAGAATAAGAGCTAATGAGGATTCAATTTTTTTGTTTAGCTAGGTGTAGTTATTGAGATTCAATATTGATGTTGTTATTTTTCAACTTTGATGTGATGTATTAGACCTACACTTTTTGATAATGAGAATTTGTATTTTAAGTTGTATCTGTGTTATTTTCAAAGGGATGAGACCCTTAGGTTTATTCCCAACCCAGAGGCTTTGGTTCCTCTTCTTGTACTTATCTTTCTTCTTGATTACAAGAATTTCATAGTTTCTTGGATTTTAGTAGATATTAATCTATAAAATCATGTGGTTGTAGCCTCTACATAACCTCTCTTGTGAGACAATGAGTGGAAGGATTCACAACCACATCCCAAAAATTTTGTGTTTATGATTTCTTGGAAATAAATTCGTGTCAGTTTTGTTTTTTTAGATTTATTTTTTGGAGCTTAGAATTCATTTTATTGATTAAATCAATGGTATTGCAAGAATTTGATGTTACTTAAATTCAACTCATATTTTCGATCATAAATTATTTCATTTTGTTAGTGATAAATGGATGCATGCATGTGATTGATTGCAGGGTTGGTTGATCTATAGGGAATGGCACTTTCACCACTTCCATCCTAATATCCTTCATCTTCTCCTTCCACTTCTAAAATTTGTCCCAAAACCCTATTTAAAAAGCCATTATGCCAAGGTGTTATAGCTCCAAATCTCACCATTATGGTTTGTGATGCTACACTCATGGCCTAGGGCAACCCCTCCTTCCAGACTGGGTCCAAAATCTAAAAAACAGTGTTTTATTCCCTGTACGCAACATTGCCCTGAGTTAAACGCGTGTATACGCGGATTCATACATACCCAACCCGCGTATATGTATTAAAACACTTAAAAAAATATAAAACTCCTTATTTTCGAGCGGAGATTGCGGGTTTTACCTGCTGATCACCTGTTAGTGCCCGTGGCCTCAACTGTCCCCAACCAATTCCTAACTAAAAAACTACTTTGGAATTGGTATAAAAAGACATCAAAGGGAAGGCCTAAAAGAGGAGAGAGTATAGAGCAAGGTTATTATACTGAGTTTTTTCCCCCTGATCAGGTCTGAAGACCCTTGTGCCTTCTGCACTTCCCCCATATTGTACAGGAAACCCTTGCTTCCTTGTGATTTGATGTTCATCCCTTAGTCATGACATCTTGGAGTGAGTATTGGAAGGTGACCTACTAGAGGCTTGAGGCGGGACGGATCCAGAAGGAGGCTGAGCTTTGAGCCTGCAGAAGTGGTTTAGGTGATATTGCTCTTTTTTGTACTATTCTATTTGTCTAATAAAGAAACACGTCTTGTTCCCGATATGCTTCTTTCTTTATGTTAATGATGTTTATGTTTGAATTTCATGTATGAATGGATGTCTAAAAGTTTATAACTAACTCCTTTCTTGTATAACATAAAGATGATTTTCACATAAATCTTTGTCCATATACTACTGTATTCCTTGGAATTGTTGTTTTTGCAGGGCAAAGGAGCGGAAGGGACGTGAAGAAGGGTTTGGACCCTTGAGGAACTACCCAAATGTAGGACCTGAGGTACGTTCCTTCTCACCTTAGAAATAGCTTTTTCTAGCATAATGGCTGTGTATGTGCATGTTTCTTGATTTAGACAACTTTCAGTCTGCTAGGGTTCCACCCAAGAGCCTTAGGGGATAAAATCCCGCAACAGAATTGAAACTGCTAAACTTGCTGTAATGTTATTGTTGACTCCTTTTCTAGGTGCAGTTGAGTTCCCACATATATTGGTAATTTAACTGATGCTTCCTCAACTGCTTCCCGAGTACTGATTTCAATGGTCTCTCTTAAAGAATCTCTCTTTGGTGCCATGGTACAATAATTGTTGGAGAGAAGTGCTCACGAGTGTAGTACCTATCAGATAGCAAGGACACTCATGGAAAGAAAACATTAGCTCTTGCAAATCTAACTTCATGTCATGATAAAGTAGCAATCAGGGCATTGAATAAGAGGGATTACACAATTTTTACTAACAGGGGTGACTAACTGACTATGGGAACTTCACACTATGTAGTCCTAGTAGTCAGTGTGGAAGATTGATGACTGGAACTGTGGAATGTGCAGTTCAGTCTAGAACAGGGCCTAGGAGAGACTACACATTGCATAGTCTCAGTGGATAAGATAGAAGACTGGTTCCTAAAACTGTGCATTGCATAGTTGGATCTAACCCATGACAGGATCTACATTATTCCAGAAGCCAAGGAAGAGGCCTTGTGCTCCCAGATTGCATAGTGCATGCAGTGAAGTGTGAGATCCATGCAAGGGAAACCTAGATCTGCCCATAAGGAGTGTGCAAACAAGAAGATCTAAAAGATGGTGTGATGTTGAGTTCAAATCTGACTAAGATGATTCATTCATGTGAAACAAGTGTAGGAATCAAACAAATTGAAGGAAAATGAAGCATGTGAAGATACTCACTGCAACGATGATCGCTAGTGCAAAAATGGGAAAATACACGCGACACTTGGGAAAGGTAATCTAAAACATGAAAAAACACTTCCACAAGATAAAAAAGTTGAAACTTCAATAGTCATTCAAATAAAAATGTGAAACAACACTCTCAAAAGCTAAACAACAAAAAGTGACAGAAAAAGCAGTAAAAGACGATAAAAGTGAAACTCACTTGGAAAAGCGACGACAATGCTCTAAAGGCTCCTTGATCTACTTGGGAATGCTATAGCTTGATGAGAAAATGTAAAAATGATCTCTAGAGTTTTCCATTACATAAAATTGATCAAATTGGAATTTATGATGCACATGCCTAAGATCAAAGACAAAAGTGACACTTAGTGGAAACTTCTAAGGATAGCAATATTCCACCTTCAGAAACTAATAATAGATCTCTAATTCCTAGGGATGCTTCTTTCCATTTATTTTTCTGTCTTTTCTAGTGGGAAGCCTACCATGCATTTTCTAGAAAGATTGCACAGTTCTGGGAAGGATTGGGAAACTCTTTGGTTCATGCACTACGTAGTTTTTTTAGCACAATGGGTTCTGTGCAATTTCTATTTTGAGTAGCTCCTGGTTGCCTCTCATTCTCTATGCAATTTCCAAGATCAAGGTTGGTTTTCATCTGATGCTACACAATTCTTGAGGTCAAGGCTCACTGTCAACTTGGAGAGCAAGGCTAGTTACCCTTAAGGATTATGTAGTTCTCTAAGGCAAGCTTAGAACAAGGTGAAAACCAAGTCAAGAGATCATCTTATGGGTTAGATAGTAAACCATGTAGAAAACACAAGCTAATATTGAAAGGATGAGGTTCAATCAAAGCACAAGTACCAGAATTAGTGTAAGATGAGTTGTTGTGATTTAGAAGGGAGGCTCCAAATAAAGCATAGGAAAACTTTTGAAGGGTGGTTGTAGCCACTATAACAAGGCTTTTATGAAAAATTAGTTGAGAATTTCTCTATTTTGATCTATCAGATGATATTTGAAGAAGAGACTCCCTGCATGACCGATATTCAACCTTCTTATTTAAATTGCAGATTGGTTCGCTTCTTCTCACGACACCTATATCAAAGTCTTCGGATCCCAAAAGCCACCACATCTTTTACCGAGTTACGTGATTGATAAGGTGTTCATGCAGGATATTTGATATCATATTTTCTTAGGACCTTCACATTTATTGCAAAAGAAGAATAAATCACCATGACCACTCCTTCCCTTGTAAGTGGGGTCTTATGAGCTTAAGAGCTTGAAGGTAGTGGAAGAAAAAGTTGAAGAACTTAGGAGACTCAGGTTCGGTGAAATGAATTTCCATAGAAATGACCCTAGGGGAGTATGCAAACAACATTGTGTTAAGTTGAATTTTGCCTGGCCATATGTTTCTATTTCTCTGGAATATGAGGAAAAGATGAATAATTGGTACAATGCTCCCATAGCAACTAGGTTAGGTTATGAGGAAGGCCCTTCCAACAAAACTCATGTACCAAACATTGTTCAAGAAGGGAACCAGTAGGAAGTTCCCACTCAATCTAGTGTTTTGAAGCCATTTAGGAAGATCATTCATGATCTTGAAGAAGAGAGGAGAATTTTTTTTAAAGCAGATCAAAAAACCAAAGGGGCAATTTAAGAGGAGAGAAAAAGAAAGGAATTAGAAGAAGCATCGCAGAAGTGGCAAAAAGAGGACAAGAAATAGGAAGAGGAAAAAAAATAAGAGGAAGAAAGCAAACAAAAAGAAGAAAAACTAAGGAAGAGAAGATAATACATGAAAATAATAAAGGAAGAGTTGAGAAAGTGAAAGGATGTGGGGGCTATAAGGAAACAATAGGAAAAAATTTGCAGAGGCAAATAGAAGAATAAGAACAATAAAAGTTATCAAAGGAAGAAGAAAATAGGAGGAGACAGGATGAGGATTTGCAAGCCTATTAGGGGGATTATGAACAAGAGAAGGATGATCAATAATCATATATTATTCCAATTGCAGAACAAACAAGTTATTATCCCCTACCTCCTCTTACTAGTGGCTAGCTCCCATTTAGTGAGATGGGAATAGTTCTTCCATCGGATGATAGTGTCATGAACATTTCAAAATTTAGCTTCGATCAATTGAAGAGAAAAATAGTACAAGAAAGTAGAAGGTATTTTCTGAATGACCTTCATCACCATGTTTCCATCAAAATATAAATTGTGATTGTGTCGAATACTAGGAAGAATCCAAGAAAAATTGCAGCAATGAACGCAACCTTTACAGAAGCCACTAATGAGAACAATGATTTGTTAATGAGATAAAATGAAAAATTAGCAAAGGAATTGGCTTCTGCAAGGTAACATATTGATCATCTCATGTTTGAGAATCAAATATTGTCTTCCACTAGGGCTAGTAGAAATGAATTCAAAGAAACAATACTTGAAGAAATCAAGATGTTCGAAGACACTATGAAGAAATTATATGATGATATGATAATTATTCATGAAGCAGTGGTGCTCTTACATGAGGTATAGAAAGGATCACAAAATATGTCAAGGTTATGAAAATAAATTACACAACCATCGATGTGATCCAATATTGGGGCACCAAATATCTAGATACACCCCCACGGTTGGGCAAGAAAAGCAAAGAGGATGCAGAAATGGATAAGGAAGAAATCAAGATGTTTATATAGATTTATGAGCAACTCAATACTTTTGTTAGTAGCACCATAAAATCATATTGACCATTGTTTACTGGATTAGATTCCTTGGTAATGATGCACATGATACCTTATGTTGGAACATTTATAAAAGTAAAAGGAAAGAGCATTATCAAGCAAGAGATAGAATACTTCTTGAACAACAACAAAAATATGACCATTCAAGATGAGCTTGAGGTGACCAAAGAATCTATTTTTGAAGTATTTGACCGAGCAGCCAAATATAAAAATGAAGTTTATCATGTTGTTGAGTAACATTCAAACATATTCCAAGACCATATATCCAAATGCGTTGTAGGGTAAAATCATATGTAATCCTGATACCCCATTGAAGGTTGAGCATATAGAAGCAAAGTATAAATCTTGGCACCAATATATCACAACAGAGTTACATGTTACTTGTTATCTCAAAATCAAGCACTGGAAGGCTGTAGACCAGGCTAACTTAGAGTAACTATTTCAAACCAGACTTTGGCTAAAGCTTAGCCTCTTTAGCCTGAGAGGGCTCTCTCAAAGGTTATTAATGTTGATCTATGACAAGATGGCTAACTCTTATAAGACACAATGAACAAGTATGCTGGATGGAAAAATTATTAAATTGATTCCCATTGGGCTTATGGAGTCACTCATACCTCAGTAAACAACAACACTATCTTTCCATAGAAATCAGGGCACTTAACATCTAAATGTTCAAACATAACTCACATGAAACCACAGTTTGCAAAGGGATATAGGAAGTCAGAGCATGATCAATGAGTTCTGAGTGATTATGCATTTGTAAAACTGTAAAAGAACATTAAAGAAATATACCATCACACATTTGAACAAGGAGATCCATTGTGAATCCTGAGAAGGAAAACAATCATTTGTATTACTGAAATTATGTTTACACATAAGCCAAAACAGTTCTCTTTTTTTTTTTTATAAAATATCCAACCCTTGTTACATCCCTGTTTTAGCTATTTATAGCATTCTTACTTCTACCTAATTCGAGTTTCCTCCTCCAGCATGAGGGGAATTTAATAACTCTATCCTTATCTCTAATGACACTTAACAGCGATGTAACTAATCATTAAATACAACAAAGTGCTTAACTGGAGTTTAAAGAGTCCTAATTTAACTATAACTCTAACTCTATCTTCCTCGTAGCATGATTCCCTCTTGATTCTAGACACCTGGTCTCTTTTCAGTTGGGCTGAGATGGCTGAGATGAGTATTCAATATTCCATGATGGCCTAGGATGCTGAATGCTTTAATGGTTCAGTGATGCTAGGAGAAATACTCTGTTTTTCGGTTCCAGTCTTCCACCACCTGTTCAAATATGTAGCAGCATGTCTTTAGCTCTTTAATAACCCAAGAATATAGAGCATTACCATGTTCCTGATGTGCTGGAGGTTTCATTGATGGACAGGTGTGCAAGCCAAAACTCCTCGAATGCAGCTCCTTCCAAACCCTAATGACCGATAATAAAGTGACTTTATAATCAAAAACTTTAAACTTAGGTCAAAACATTTCACCTTTGTTAAAGGTACACCTGTCATAATTTGAATGGCCTGGTAGCTTCCTTTGATCTCTTACATGTCACTTAGGTGTTCCCTTTGAAAATTTCTGATTATCTTATCAGACTGTTTGCTTGTATTAAAAACATCACCTACAGTAGTTTCGCAGTTTCGTAGCGCGCTACGAAACTGCGAAACTGTTTAAACAGTTTATCTTTTTCCTGAGATTTTGACTGCTTTGCCACTTGATTGCAAAAACTCCTTTTGACCTTGGATATATGTAGCAGAGATTAAAACATATTCAAAACACCAAGATTAAGCAAAATTTAACAAAATTTTGAGACATAACCCTTTCTTGAATAGTGAATTTATTTATCAGGTACCCGGCTTAGCTCCGCCTTCAAGTCTTCAGTGGCTTTCTTTAGTTGGTTAATTTCTTCCTGAGCTGCCTCTATTTGGCTTTTCATGGCTGCCACATAATCTCTGTGAGATGTGATGGTTGCTTTACTTTTGCTGCCTTTTTGCTGAGGTCGTATTTCTTTTTCCTTTTCTTCTGTTTTGGGCAATGCTTCTTGTACCTGCTAAAAATTCCTAGTCAAAGGTCTTCTTGGTTTGAAAACAAACTCCTGGGCTGGCTCATCAAACCTAAGCCTTTTTGAGGCTTTGGTCTTCTTGGCACTTTCTGGTGATGACTGTGTCAAATCGATATGCATTGATTCAATTTGCTCAAACTCAATGGCCTCTAATAGATCTTTCAGGCTTGCCTTAGATGCTGGGCTTTCTTCAACAGCTATGGCCTTTCTCTTTTCCTTACTTGCTTGGCTTCTTGTCCTCACTCTGGAAATTGTCTCAGCTCTGCTTGTTTCAGCTACATTCCTTTTATCCTGAGTCTTTCCTTTTGTAGCTTGCTGAGGTTGTTCTTTGATGATCAGTGGTTTCACTGGTTTTTTAGGCTGTGACTTGGCTTGCTTTTTAGCTCTGGCCTCCTTTTGAAGCTCAGCTATTGTGAATTCTTTGACTGGTTGCTCTCTGAATGGCTATGGAGTAAGGCCTGTTTTACTTTGGAAACCGGCCATGAAGATGAATGAATTCCAGTCTCTACCTATCTTCTGAAGGCCATCTAAAACAAAAATTTAATCAAACCATGGTGAAATAAAGAAGTCTCGCAATCCTCTTTTCTCAATTGCACTTTATCACACATTTTACTTAGACTGCGAAATAAGTAAAAAGGAATATCAATGGAAGCCTTCCTTGTAAAATGTAACAGCAGTTTGAAATGATAAGAGTAGACCTTATTATATCTGCCTTCACATGTTAAGTATTTCTGAATGCAGGTAAGAAGAAGGGCATAATGCTCCTTAACATAGTTCCTAGGCACTGCTCTAGTTAGGTCTTCATTCACATATGCTTCTTTTAAGAACTCTTTGCATGGATTCATATCAAATTTAAAGTTCTTAAACCATTCATGCTGCCCTCTAGGAATCTCTGTTACAGCAGCTATAACCTCCGGAGACACTTGAACTTCCAACATAGCTATTCTTGAATTTGAACCGGTGAAATTCAAAGCAAACTCTTTGGTTACCTAAGTGTGCCCACCTTGCAGCTTCTTACAGAAATTCTAGCATCCAGCATCTTTGAAAGCTTTCTTCACGCCTTCGTCCCTCAATGTTATGTCTAAACCTTCAGGTTCATTCCTTTGGCATTTGCCGGACCTGTGCTCCTTTCTCTCCATCTTCAGTTTGAAATCTTCATGACCAAATTCTTTCTTGGAAATCTTCATAGCCAAATTTCAACAATTCCGGTCGAGATGGTTCACCTCCCTTTTTAACTCAGCCTCGCTTGTAATCAGGCTCACTTGAACAGCCTCGCTTGAACAACCTCGCTTGAATTTCAAATACATCATCCAACCAGCCTGCCACTTATGTACACTTATGATCATCATAACGATCCATGCACGGTAAAATCCATTGAAATGATATTTCTGTGCATTCTAACAAATCTGTGGGTGGAGTGACGACTAATGAGCGTTTAGACATGCTTACGAGAGGTACACATACTGACCTGAGAAGACAGAATCAGTGACTCATCAACAGACTTTACACTTTAGGTAATATTCACTGCGAAACGCATGAATCCGCGATTTCGCAGCGCGGTTAGTTTAAATTTCTAATCATGCACTACGAAACAGCTTGATGATACCGTGCTGCGAAATGACTGAACAATGATTACGCTGCGAAATTAACCAATAGGAAGTTATACTGCGAAATCACGAAAAGACTCGGTGGATAGAATAAGACAAGACATGGCTTATAACACAATGATGATGGAGGAAAACCAATAGGATTAGAGCATAATTCGAAACAGACTCCTTGAAACTCCCAATCCTAAGTATGAAATATGAAATGAAAACCATTTGATACAGACCTTTGACATTTAACTAGAACAAAGGACTATATACATAAAATTTTAATTCTAAGTGATAACAGTGGCTCCACTTGGGATAGTGTGCTCCTGTAGTACACTAAGAACTCGTAGGTCCAGTGCCTTGTTCAATTCCAAAAAAAAAAACACACACAGAGTTGACAAGCATTCCTTTCTAGCTTTGTGGGCCTTCACCACGGGCTTCAGCTTCCTGTTCAGCTTGTCATTTATTTGCAACAATAAAGACTCATAACACGGTTATATACAATGTTTGTGAGACACTTGGTAGAGAATCATTAATTGTAATGCTTTAGGAACCTTCCATTAACAGGTCCTCCAGCATATGGTGTTCCATCAATCTCCTGCAGAATATAGGTGTTATTCCCATGGAAAGCAGAAATCTGATATGGCCCTTTCCACAAATTTTCAAACTTACCATGTTTACCCTTCTCCTTAATTCTGGCTTCCCATTTCAGGACTTTTTCATTGATCTGAAATGTGACCTCTTTGATCTTTTTGTCAAATGCTCTTTTGACCCTGTTTTGGCTTTGTTGATGACCTTCAAACACCTCGTTCCTTTTTTGCTGCAAAGATATGAGCTGATTTATCCTCTGCTATATAGCATTTGGCTCCTCTTCTAATCCTTGAATCAGCTTCATTACTGGTACTCCGAGAGATGTTGGAAATATAGCCTCTGTCCCATACACAAGCTCATATGGAGATGTCCCAATGGATCTTTTTGTGCAAATCCGGTCAGCCCACAAGGCATATTTCAGCTTCAAATGCCAAGCCTTTTTATTTTCTTGCAGCAGCTTTTTAATGATTCTCACAAGACTCTTGTTTGAAGACTCAGCTAAACCATTTCCCTATGGATAATAAGCAGTGGAATGTCCAAGGGAAATATGATGTTGATGACAGAAATTAATCATTCTTTTGGATTTGAAAGCTTGAGCATTATCTGTAATGATCTTGATTGGGCAACCAAATCTTGATAGAATATTATTTTCTAAGAAAGAAATAATCACAGAATCATTTGCTTGCCTTGTGGGTATCGCCTCTATCCACTTTGTAAAGTAATCGGTAGCTGTGAGAATCCAGCGATGCTATCTGATGAGGGAGGATGGATTTCCCCTATAAAATCTAATCCCCACTGCTGGAAGGGTGCTTCAACATAAATAGGAACCAAGGGAATTGGCATGAGATTTATCTTCCCTTCGAAAACTTGACATTCATGGCATGTGGCTATCTTTTTATAAATATCTCTGAACATGGTTGGCCAAAAATAGCCAGTTCTCAAAACCTTGTTTGCAGTGGCTTTCCAATAGTGATGACCTCCGCAATCTCCCTTATGAAACTCATCAATTACTTTATCAGCTTCTTCTTCAGTGAGACACTTCAATAATATCCCTCCTGCATCTTTCCAAAACAAATTTTGGTCATGCACAAAATATCTGAGAGATTTTA
>APFE030582212.1:136629-152576 GCA_000404065.3 Pinus taeda
GACTTCAGCTCATTTATTCACACTTGTTAGTTTGTACTGGGTACCTTGACGCTCATTATCATTATCGGTGAGTAGTCTCGTGTTTGTTAATGGTATACATTAATGACCGGTAATCAAATGATTTCTCGCATGGTCAACTTCAGATCATTTATTCCCATGGTGTAGAAATGTACCACAGCGGTCGGTGAAGACCTCAGGTTGTATCAGCATTCATTGGTTCACTTGACAGTTGCTCCTGTTACTGCTAGTCGATAGCATTTCACCTTATATGTTGCAGTCAGTTATGGCGACATTCTATATGCTGACACCTGAGTTTGCAGTGCAGTACCATCCTTATCCATCATGTTCAGTTGGTACCTTTTGGGATCAGTCTTTGATATCAGTGATCTGTTGTATCTTCCAGCATCATTGAAAGTTTATATGTGATATCCAAACATGTACTTGTTCGATTATGGTCAGATGATCCATTATGTATTTTCTAGTCATTTATACTTGTATACTTAGTGGATCCACTTGTACTTGATATGCGGACATGCTTTTCTTTCTCTGAGCATGGGTATGCCCGCCTCAGATGATTTTTCTTTTTGATCTTCTTTTGTGGCTTGGCAGGCTGACTTCCAGTGAAGTACTTCTCAGCTTTTAGCAGGTTTCCTTTCAATGTACTTGCTTAATATATTTCGGCCATCATGTACCCCTTCTGACCTCATATATTAGGGGGCATCTGTTATAGCTCCAAATCTCACTATTATGGTTTGTGATGCTGCACTCATGGCCTAGGGCAACCCCTCCTTCCAGACCCGGTCCAAAATCTAAAAAACAGTGTTTTATTCCCTGTACGCGACATTGCCCTGAGTTAAACGCGTGTATACGCGGGTTCTACATACCTAACCCGCGTATATGTATTAAAACACTAAAAAAAATATAAAACTCCTTATTTTCGGGCGGAGATCGCGGGTTTTACCTGCTGATCACCTGTTAGTGCCCGTGGCCTCAACTGTCCCCAACCAATTCCTAACTAAAAAACTACTTTGGAATTGGTATAAAAAGACATCAAAGGGAAGGCCTAAAAGAGGAGAGAGCATAGAGCAAGGTTATTATACTGAGTTTTTTCCCCCTGATCAGGTCTGAAGACCCTTGTGCCTTCTGCACTTCCCCCATATTGTACAGGAAACCCTTGTTTCCTTGTGATTTGATGTTCATCCCTTAGTCATGACATCTTGGAGTGAGTATTGGAAGGTGACCTACTAGAGGCTTGAGGCGAGACAGATCCAGAAGGAGGCTGAGTTTTGAGCCTACAGAAGTGGTTCAGGTGATAATGCTCTTTTTTCATACTATTCTATTTGTATAATAAAGAAACACGTCTTGTTCCCGATACGCTTCTTTCTTTATGTTAATGATGTTCATATTTGAATTTCATGTATGAATGGATGTCTAAAAGTTTGTAACTAACTCCTTTCTTATATAACATAAAGATCATTTTATGTAAATATTTGTCCATATACTGCTGCATTCCTTGGAATTGTTGTTTTTGCAGGGCAAAGGAGCGGAAGGGACGTGAAGAAGGGTTTGCACCCTTGAGTAACTACCCAGATGTAGGACCTCAGGTATGTCCTTCTCACCTTAGAAATAGCTTTTTCTAGCACAACGGCTGTGTGTGTGTATGTTTCTTGACTTAGACAACTTTCAGTCTGCTAGGGTTCCACCCAAGAGCCTTAGGGGATAAAATCCCGCAACACAAGGACACCAAGAGCACTCATCCTAGTGATATACAAGCCTCTAAGAGGTCCTAAGCTTGACTAGGGGCTCAAACCAACCTCCTTTCATTTGATTCAACTATTATCCACCACTCCATACCCTCAAGATAGTGTTTTCACCTTCAAAAACCACTTGGATGCCCTCCTGTAGCATTGTAGGTTTGCTTGTAGCAATCATTTATAGGAAACTTGTGGCAACATTTTATTTCATCATTTTTTATCCCCACTGCAACTTTGACTTAGCATAGATGTATAATGACCCCAGTTGTGATATTATGATTAGGGAAAGCCCGTAGGCTACTCCATGTTTAAATGTGTAACTAGGTTAAGTCTTCATAAATAACATTTACTTGTGTTTTTATGTAAAGAGATGTAAAGAATAAAAATAAAACATTGTAATGCTTGCATCATGGGTTTCATGAGAAAGAGATTTTATTTTTGAAGTCAAGGCTCCCATTGAGAGCCTCTAAGAATTTTTTCATCTAGTCCTAAAAGAATAAAAGAGTCATTGTCATGTAATGAAGTCATGTTACACATTATATAGAGTTGTACTTGTCGATGAAAAGTATTCCTCCAAGATCTTGTCACTTATCCTCTTCAAGTTGGCCTACAACGAATGGGGAACTTGATAGAAGATGTCGTCCTTCCTCCTAATGATCATGTTTGCCTAAGGGAAATAAGATAATGTGTATAAATAGCCACACTCAACCTCACTTATAAGCAAGAAATTTGGTGAAGAGAAGTGCGAAGAAGAGCCTACAAGAGAAGTGTGAAGAAGACCCTAGAAGTATAATTGCGAAGAAGGGATAGCGAAGATTTTTTTGGATTCTCGTCCTAGGCCATATACTCTCCCACATGGGAATAAAGAAGGACCGAAGGCATCAAGAGAAGATCAAAGTAGATCTTGTTGTTGCAACCTTGTTTGGGCATAGATCTCATAATATTGAACCCAAGGAGCAACTCTATCCTAGGCTTTCTGATCTAGGGCTAAACCTAAGAGACCATTTTTTCTCTAGGTCCTAAGAAGAGCAGTAGAGATCGATATTCTCTATAGGAATATGAGAGGAGAATTTCAAGAGTAGAAGGAAGTCGAGAAAAGGGAAGAGGAAGAACATCAAGCATTAGTGACAAGGGCCTTGGATGATTCTAGAGTCAAGGGTCTTTGTCATGTTCTTGGTATTTGTCAATTGAAGATCTATAAGAATAATTTTGGATTGGGTTTTCCTCTCAAAGAGTGAGAGGTTTTGGCTTTGGCTTACAAGCCTACATATTGTTTCTCTCGTCTTCTATTTTTTATTTGGTAATTGTCTTGATGAAAAGAACACATTGATAGTATAACGAAGAGAAGATCATAATACTAGAAGTAAAAGAATATCACAAGTAATTATGAAAAATAGAAATCTCCTAATCATTATTTCTCTAGATTTAACAACATGGTATTAGAGATTAGGTGCTAAAGTCAAGAAGCGGTAGCTAATCAAAGAGTCAAGTTTCAAACAAGGAGAAAAGCAAGCCAAAGAACATCAAGCAAGAGATCAATACCTTCAACACACCGAAACCTTATATCATAGATATCTACTCTAGTGAAAAGTCTTGAAATTGTATATAAGAAGGAAGCAGAAGGAGAGATCAAAACCCTAGAAGCAATTGCAATATCATCATCTTAAGAATGCTAGAACATTCAAGAAGGACCGTGAAGAAAAATATCTCTCAACATTTCGAGGAGTAATATTCTATCAACATCAACATTAAGGAGGAAGGAAGTAGAAAATACTCAAGTAAGTTTGTGACTTCATCAAAATGTATTTTTGCAAAGAATGGAACAAATTAGTTGAGGCTGCAAATTTTCTTGCATGGAATAAGAGAAAAAACCTAAATCTCATTGAGAATGAAGTTATGGACCACATAAATGGGTCAATAACTCAACCTCCCAAATAATATACTCAAGCACATGCTAAATTCATGAAGGGGGAACTAAGAACCTAAAGGATTCTTATAGAATCCATCAACGACTCTCTCATTCCATATGTATCAAAATTAGACTGCAAAATCTATATATGACAAATTGGTAGAGTTATTTTCCATAAGTATTGTTGGAGAAATAATCTCTCTAAGGCAAGAATCCTACAAATTGAATATCTCAAGGGAAGAAGGAATAGCCTCATAGTTTATGAGGATTTCTGAGATAATAGATCAACTTCAAGATCTGGGTGAAATAATTTCTGATAAAGAAATGACCATTGTAGTATTGAATGCATTACCGTAGGAATGGGTAAACTTAACTTCAAGTATCTATGGGAAGAAATAAGCCACTCCCTTTCAAGATCTATCGTCATTATGTAAGATCAAAGAAACCAGACCGAAATCAAAGTTGGATGTAGGAACAAATGAACATAATCAAGTGTATGTTGCTATGTCAAGACGAAAAGAAAAGTTTGGAAACTTTTGTCCTCAAAAGAAGAAGAAGAACATGTCTAAAGTGCAATGCTATGTATGTCAAGAATATGGTCATTATCAAAGAGATTGTCCTAAACTTAAAAGGGACAACAACAAGAGGACTAAGGAAGAAGCCCATATTACCAAAGAAGTAGAAGAGCCTGAGATGAAGAAGACTGAGAAGGATGAAGTGAAATATCTCCACTATGAATATTAGGATATCCTTCACTAAAAGTTACTCTTCTCTTGTATTATATATAGGAAGCTTTGAAAATAAAATAGGATGCATTGTATTAGAGAATGACATCATGGTAGAAGCATTAGAAGTAAGAGCTCATGACATATGTAATATGATAAATGTCTGGAACAAAACATATGGAAGTCAAATAGGTAGGATATAGCTCTTGGTAAACCTCATTAGAAGCTCATGACATCTGCAAGATAAGATATACAATATCCTCAAGATTCTCTAATGGAATCTTCATTGCAAGATTCACCGTTCAAGAGGAAAAGTAAGTGGTTCTTCAAGAATTCCAATCTTATGGAATTCATAAAATGATGGTATGATAACAATAAAGTAAAGTAGATCAAGGGAATGAAGTTTATTCAGTAAAAAGGAAGTTGTTGCAGGAAGTCAGGACGATTCAAAAGAAATATGAGGTATATATGTTCACATTTGATATCATGGAAGTCATGTCAAATGGTTTCAAACAACAAGGATCATTGAGGAATGATCAATGAATGGATCTCTTCCCTCAAAGGAATGCAAGAATGCATGGTTCACATATTTAGTTAGATGAAATCAACATAATATGTCCTCATATGGAGTATCGGGAAATTAACTACAATTGAGGAACTCTAATTGGAAGTTCCTGAGAATGAAATTAAATGTGTGAAGAAAGGAAGGAAGAGATCATGAGATATAAAATTGTGGTAAAGTCAATCAACATCCAAAAAACCAAGAATATTTGAGTATGAACTCTCCCGAAAAGATATGAAGACTCTGATGGAAGTCTGGAAAAGATGGAGACCCTTGACAATGAATATCTTTGGGAGATATGTCAACATGTACACAACATACTGATGCGAACAAGATTTCATGACGAAAGACCATCTATTGTAGTAGCTAAAACCACCCTCCAAAATTTTGCCTTAGATTCATTTTGGAGCCTTCCTTCCAAACTTCACAGTAGCTTGCCTTACTTTATCAACATCACAAGCTTGACTTGTTCTAGCTATAGGTTGAGGAGCCCCCTAAAGAAATTGTGCAATTCTGGAGGAAAACCAGCCTTCACTCCATAAATTGCACAATCCTGACTGGCATCCTGCTGGGCTCCAAAATTGCACAATTTTGGCCATCAACACTCATAGTGAAAATTGCACAATTTTCCCTAGCAAAGCTACTCAGTCTAGAATTTACGCAAATTTGGAACTAGTCAGCTACTCTACCTAGAAAATTGAGCAAAACTCCTAGGCAGCCAATCCAACTCCCAGCTAGAAATGCACATTTTCTCCCAGCAGTCGAACAACCTCTTGCATGTGCGGTTGAGTTGATCGGTTCCCTCCGGGGCTAAGAAAAACTGACTTGCATGCATGGGTTGTTTCTCCCAAGGTAGCATGCAAAGGCATCCCTTGTTTTAGGGATCTATTTTTAGCACTTGGAGGTTACATGCAAGGATCATTTTAGAAACCTCCCACCAAGTGTCTCTTTCCCTAGATTTGTGGCATGTGTGTCACAACCCTGATGTTATCAAAACTCATCAATTAGATGCCATAGAGATCATTCCTCATATCAACCTTGCATCTCTGACATCCCACATCACATCTAGGAGTTGTTGGCACACTCAGCTCAGTTGTTTTGGGGTAAGCCCACTTTCCATGACTTATGTTGCATTTCTGGAGCTTTTTGTGTTTCACTTTGTATGAACATTGTTTGCTTGATTTCAGTGAGTGCTTGCTATCATTTTTATACATACTAGCTTGTACTAGCACCATTTTAGTTTTGGTTGCTATCTCACTATTGTCACATGCATGCAACTATTTTTCACGAATGGTCGTCGATTCAGCGACTCGCTTCACCCACATGCATGTTGATCTATTTACTGAATCTTTCATTCAATGTTTGCATGCACAATCAATCACTTTTATTTTCAGTTAGTGGCACCATGCATTCACTTCCATATTTTCTTTCAGTTGCCTATCGACAAGTTTGTCCAACCTTGGCCCGAATTCTGCCTCACTAGGAGCCTTGTAAAGATAACATTATGCAATCCTAAGAGGGAAGGCTCTATCTTCCTCTTAGGAAATGCACATTTTTTCCCAGTGACTGTCCTCCAAGACTATTTTGTGCATTTCTGAAGGACAGTGACTACTTTCCCAAAAAAATGCACAATGCAGTCATTGAGCCTACAGCCATTGCTAGCTGAGATTTCACATTACACAATTCCAATAGTCAGCAGCTAGACTAGAATATGCATTGCATAGTTCCAGCTATCATTCAGTCCCCCAACAACCCAGACTATGCCTTGCATAGTCTTGGTAGTCAATCTCCCGACCTCCTGGCAGAAATTGCGCAACCTTCATCATCAATCACACAGGTACATTGCAAGTCAGTTCTCAAGTTCATTTTGGTTTTTGATTGATAGTTTTCTTTCCATGAGTGTTGCCATGTCTCCAAGTATTGCAGGTGTTCATCTGAATCTTAGCAGTGTATGTAAAATGTTTTCCAAGATAGCAAAGTCAAAGACACCATTCAGAGCACAACTAGATATGCAGTCAATAAAATGTCTATGAGCTTGCCTACTCATTAGATATCAAGTTGTTCATAGACAAGGACATCAAGATATGACAGTAGCAGTATCACAGCGAGCAACATCATGAATAACAGTTGAAGGCAGCATATCGAATGCAACGAATGCAATGAATTCAAAAGGAAGGTTGTTGATAACATAGAGGCAGAAAAAAGTTGCAAGCTCAAGCAGATCCACTGATGATGAAAGAAACTTTAGAGGCTCGGGCTATGAGGTGATGACGTGACATGAAGATCACATAAAGACAGAGAATGGAACAAAGAAGGAGTTGCATGTGTTGAAGCAGCAACTCAAGGAAGAACATGAAGCTGCAAAAACATATGAATGAGTTGCAACAGGAACAAGAACAGGAGTGGGTGCAATATGCACTAACGGATGAAACTATGCCTATATAAGTTATAGATCTATCCTAGCAGTTGGCATGGAGCGGACATGGTGAGTAGTGTTGTGTATCACATGCAAGGGATTCAGCAACATGCATGTCATTGTGCGCACACACGGAATCCAACCCATTTAGCACACTCACCAAGGCGAATACAAGAATCAAGTCCAACTGGAGCTAAACATGTACTTCAGCAAGTTCATGGCATGACCACCAGCACACACTTGAAGATTAGCATAGACACTATGCATCAGCATGTTTCTGGTTTAGCCTCATCCAAGAAAACCATGTGCATGTTAACAGATGAGTTGGATGAAGGAGCCGAACCAATGCACTGGTTGCAATGGAGGCAAGAGTTCACTTCAGCAAGATGTCACCATGGGGTGCATGCACACCAGCATGGATGACCAAGCTTAGCATCAACTCACCACTTTCAACATCACAAGCATGTCAATGAGTTGGTCTCACCTCGATGGACAGAGTGCCAGTGATGTCTTGCATGGTTTGCTCAAGCCATTTCATCTCACATGAGAACATGTGCATTGTAATTTAACGTCATGTCAAGTGGAAGTTCAAGTGTCAATAGTTGGATGTAACAGTCATAGAGTAGATGAAGAGTCATCAGGGTAGATCAATTGTCACAAAGGAAAATGTCAAGGGTCACCCCACCCTTTTCTATAAATAGAACCTCATAACTCATTGTGAAGGCTTTTGGTTAGCCAAGCTTTCGATAAGACTATCTTGGAGAAAGCTTAGACAGTATTGTAATGTGCCTTGGCTTCTCCATGGCACAGAGCTAGTACATCTCTTTGGAGGAGCAGGAAAATGTGGATGTAACATTCCACTATTGGGGCTAGCAGGTGTACATGTATGTATTGTATGACTGGAACTTACACTTAAGAGCCAACACATTTCATGCATATGTTGTATTGTATTCCAGCTATCTTATTTACTCTAAATGGATTATGTATTTGCTTTCTTACACACGCATGTATGGACTATTTTGTATGAGCATGTATGAATCTTTTTGAAATTTATTGATTGGTTTAATCATCACTTTGGATTGCCAGTTGACATTATTTCCAGCTTGTGATGCATCTCTGCTCATGTGTTCCCTTCCCATCCGAGTACTATTAGATGTTGCCAAGGGGCGCACTCATCTCAACCCACCAGTTTTACAACCTCTCACGCACCTTCCTTGACTCACTGCAGTGGTCACACACTTTCTACTAATAGAGTTATCTTGCTTGCCTCTATCTAAAATCATGGTCAAGGCATTACCATACGACCCACTGTTGGGACTCCTACACCAAACGGTCTGAGGTCTAATTGGGAATTCTTACTAGAGAGATCCCCTTAACATGTTGGTGGGTCCAACACCGTCAAAACCATCACAAAGGTAGTTATGATTCAAGTGTTCATTTCTTATTTATGAACTAGTATTTGGATGAGCTTATGCAGGGCTTCCGAAGGAAATAACTATGGATGTCTTCCATGAGAACAATGTAGAAGTATGTAATATCCTTCTAAAGAAGATAGCATGATGAAGGAAGTATAACATGAAATAAGGCCATATATACACTGATGGATCACTTTTTGATGAAAATAATGATGGCATGACTAACTCATGGATGAAAGTGATAAATGGTTTGTGCCCTATTAAGAAGTTCCAAAATGAAGAAGACTCGGTGACAAATAATTTCATGACATCGAACAAAGGAGTTCTTCAAGCTTCTAGTTGTCCCATCATCTACACCCGAGGCATTGTTGTAGGTCCCTATTAAGAGGGAGCTTGGAAAGTTTCTTACTTGGAAGACACTTGAAAATTCCTCAACCAAGAGGGAGCTTAGGTACATTCCTTGTAGGAATGAGTAAATTCCTTTGTTGTAATAGATATGTCCTCCCTAATTGAGAGGGGTAGATTGACACATCATTCTAGTCTTCACTTCGAAATAATGAATGAGAGGATTGGGTAATCATTTGGCATCTGATACTCTTTGAGGATGACTTAGGGCATCCAATATTAGAGTAGTTTCTAAGGACCAATATTCTTTGAGGACTGGAAATCCAAGATAAGAATAGTCCTTATGGAACACACCCTGAGAACCCAGATGGGGTATGTTCGGAGAGAGACAATGATGAGTGTATCTATAAATCATTGGTCTCACTAGAATTCAGCTCAGATCTTGTGGAGAAATAGAGATGTTAGTAAAGGCCTTGCTATGTAATAATGTTGTTTGATATGATGTTAAACAAATGGGTTACCAATATGATTCTTCTTATGACAAACTATTGATATTGAGAATGGCCAAGTACCATTATAAATACCTCCCTAGCTAAGAGGGAGTGTTGAAAAGTGTAACTAGGTTTAGTCTTCATAAATGACATGTAATTGTGATTTTATGTAAATATATATAAAGAAGAAAAATAAATATTGTAATGCTTACATCATGGGTTTCATGAGAAAAATATTTTTTTTTTGAAGTCAAGGCTCCCATTGAGAGCCTCTAGGAATTTTGTCATATAATCATAAAAAAATAGAAGAGTCATTGTCATCTAATGAATTCATATTACATATTGTATAGAGTCACACTTGTCTATGAAAATCATTCCTCCAAGATCTTGTCACTTATCCTCTTCAAGTCGACCTACAATGAATGGAGAACTTTCTAGAAGATGTAGGCCTTCCTCCTAATAATCATGTTGGCCTAAGGGACATGAAAAAATGTGTAAAAATAGGCACACTCAGCCTCACTTAGGAGCAAACAATTTGGTGAAGAGAAGTGCGAAGAAGATCCTATAAGAGAAGTGCGAATGAGAGTCTAAAAGTAGAAGTGTAAAGAAGGGATAGTGAAGATTCTTCTGGGGTTCTTGTCTTGGTCCATATACTCTCCCACATGTGAATGAAGAAGGGCCAAAGGCATCAAGATAAGATCGAAGTATAGCTTGTTTTTGGGACCTCGTTTGGGCATAGGTATCTCAATAGTGAAGTCGAGGAGAAACTCTATCCTAGGGTTTCTGATCTAGGGCTAAACCTAGGAGACTAAGTTTTTATGGGTAAGATGAGAAGAGTGGTAGAGACCAATATTCTCTAGAGGGAGCCAAAAAGAGAAGTGGGGTAGGATAGAGACCAAGATTCTTTAGAGGAAGTTGAGAGGAGAAGTTCAAGAGTAGAAGGAATTCAAGAAAAACGAAGAGGAAGAACATCAAAGTTTAGTGACAAGGGCCTTGGAAGATTCTAGAGTCAAGGATTTTTGTCATGTTCTTAGTATTCATCAATTGAAGATATATGAGAATAATTTTTTATTGGGTTTTCCTCTCAAGGAGTAAGAGGTTTTTGCCCTGGCTAAAAATCCTACATACTGTGTCTCATGTCTTCTATTACTTATTTTGTAATTGTTTTGATGAAAAGAACACATTGATAATATAACGAAGAGAAGATCATAATACTAGAAGTAAAATCATATCACAAGCAATTATCAAAAAAAGAGATATCCTAATCATTATTTCCCTAGATTTATCAACACTCTAAACCTTCCTTTTCTTCACTACAAAAATAGAGTATATTTAGCTTCTTTATCATGCAAGTAGGTTATTGATTTATAAGCGAGTATGAACTAGGTAGATGGTACATACAATTTTGATTGGTAGTTTGATGAATTATGCAATATAAGTTAGTTTCCTTTATGCAAGTAGATGAGGTAATTTGATGAATTTTGCAAGTAGATTATCCTTTGTCCTTTCATGAATTGATTAGTTAAGATTTTATAAGTTGAGTCAATGGCTTTTCTATTTTCATAGAAGAAATTTCCAATTGTCCCTTATTAGCAAGCTTTCATTCTAATTCAGTGGGAGGAAGGGTCTCTGAGCACTTTCTGATCAAATGTCATGACTGAGGGTGGTATAAGTGGAATCAAATAGATTGTGCATATAGCAATGTCACCTCTAAGTTTGTACAAACCCCAGGTTGATAATTTGAGTCGACGAGCCCTTAGGAGTTGCAACATTCTTGGTGGAATACCATGGCTCACCAGTTTTTGGCATCGATGTTGGGGAGGTCTCTATGTAGATGTTGTATTTGCTTAAGCATTTTTTTTTCTACTTTTCTTACTGTTTCTCAAAAAGTTAAAAAATAAAAATAAATAAATATGCCTCGTAGGAGTAGGGATAATCAAGGAAAATTCTTACCAAAAACCCCCACACCCTCAAACAATTAACCTTCTCTCTTCTTCATTGACTATGAGCTACCCTCTCTAACTATAGGGGAGTTAGAAGACCCTCTAGGTGAGAAACCTTAAATTTTTGGAGAACCTATTGGGAAAGAATAAGAACCCACTTCACCTACCCAAACTATGGCTACAAACAGGGACAATGAGGTTTTCCTTATCAGAGAGACCAATGGAGAGGCTAGAATGAAGAACATAAGCCATACCTCCCTTCCAAACTTCCATGGATTACCCTATGAGGATCCTGATATCTTCATGTTTGAATCTTCTTTTTTCTATAGAACCTATGTGTTGGGTTGTATTATATTCTTTCCATGACTAGCCCACATAGTTAACCGAGGGGTTAGAGGGGCGCCGAAGCCCCCCCTTCATTGTGCCAATTGCGTAGCGGCGAGGTCACAAGGGGTTTGAGGGCTGCAGGTAATCCCACTCTATGGTTTTGGACCCTATGTTAGGTTGGGTGGACCCATCTATGGTTTTGTGCATGATTTTCACATATGGTTTTGGATGCGATGGTTTTCGATCCATGGTTTTGGACGCGATGTTTTTTGGTCCTTGGTATTGGATGCTTCATCATTTATAAATATGTATTGTAACATTGAAAGGAACATAATGAAAAATCAAGTTGGCAGTCCTGGTTTTGGGATCTAGGGGAAAATCTTTGTGTATATGTGTTTTATGTGTTATGCTCTTACATTGTTTATTTTCTGTATTTTAGAATTCATATGCAGGTAATTTTTGTATGGGGTTAAATCCTACACTATGACTATGCCTTTGATGAACAAAAGATGAATTTATTTCCATCTACCCTTAAAGATGTAACCTTGCACTGGTTTATGGGTTTGCATGGGGGTAGCATCATTACCTGGCCCCAAATGCAATATGCCTTCAATAGAAAGTACAAGGACTACTATAGGTCCAAAGAAATCAATAAATATTTAGGATGACTCTTGGACTTGATGAATCCCTAGAAGACTATGAGGAGAGATTTCAACTTAGTTATAGGAGGACGAGTTGCAACCTTGATCCTAAATCACTCAAACTAGTTCTTCTCTAAGGGAAGACTTGTTGGAAACCCTCAACATGTTGTCTTGAGGAGATATCAATTAGTTATCCTATGATGAAATTAAAACTCTTTTCAAGAATCACTCTAGGGATGCTACGAAGAAGGGTAGGGCTATTCAAGCCCTGGTTAGTTCCTCTCCCTCCACAACATCGATTAAGAATGAGATAGGAAAGATGTTGGAAGATTGCAAGAGTGAAATGTTGCATACCTTTGTACTGCAAATGGATAACATGAAAATCAAAATAAAGGAGCTAAAGCAGAAAGGGCACTAGTTATTTTCTACCCTAGATGTACCAAAAGGCATCCTAGGAATGAGTGCCCATTAAATTTCATAGAGGTTTTCCTAGTCTATGTATAAAATCATGCAATAGACAAGTGCCCTTCTTTTCTAGGATTAAAAGTTGTATATCAAGGAGGAGAAGGGGGTGAGAGAAAAATTGTTTCATCAATCAAAGAATACCTAAATGACCTTGACCATACAAACAAGGCATGCAAGGTGCATACTACTCTTATTATAATCCAAATCAAATTCACCCTTTCAACCTTTCTACTCTTCCACTCACCCATCTTGGTCCACACCTCTTTCTTGGACTTATTATCCTTCGTATTCTCCTCAATCTATCAACCATCCCTTTTAGCCATATACACTCCAATCTTCTATGGGGCAACCCATCACAAGGGTGGAGGCATCAAGTTAACCAACGTCTTGATTTACTGCATCCATCCCAACCTCATCAATAGCCCACTAATCCTACTCCACCTAAGCAACCTCAAATTCCTACTCAACCAAATTCGAACCTGAACAACAAGAAAGCACATCAAGTCTACAATGGAGAGACATCTTATCATGCTTAAGCTATGGAAATCCAAGAGATCAACCTTCAGTCTAGGAGAGTGCTTCAAGATAACCACCCACCTTCTCCACCTAAAGAGCTTGAAGAAGAGAAGGAAAGTAGTTTTCCTCAAGTCAATCCACCTCCTTTTCATGAGGGGTTGATCCACCCTAGCCAGCACACCCCAGAAGAGGTTGAAATTTCGAGAGAATTGAAAATTTTGTGTGTTAAAATACCCCTTCTCTAGGATATTAAACATGTTCCCATCTATAATAATCTCATGAAGTAGAAATGTTTCAAAAATCCTAAGAGAAGAAAAAAAGACACCCCCACCATAAATGTTGTTGGGAAATTATCTGATTTGATGCTTGGGAGGGTGATCTTCCTAAAATATCGAGACCTTGGAAGCCTATAGTAGATGTGCACATTGATGGAATTATAGTCCCTAACATTCAGATTTATCTTGGGGCTGCAATCAATGTGATGAATAAGGAAACCATGTGTTTAGTCAATTTATTGTTATCTAAATTGCTAGTATTAATTGTCAACCCGGGGCTCGTAAGCTGATGAAGTGAGGGTGTACTGTATGTACTTAAGTAACTTCCTTAGAGCTTTTGTTGTTTAGGGGGGTTGTTTATGATTAACTTGTCTTCCTAAAATGGAATGATGATTATAGACAAATGAGTGCAAGTGTGTGAAGGTGATCTCTATATGAGTGAAAGTGTGTGTACGATGGTGATTTCTAATTGCTTGCTGAATTTGTAAGAGAAAAGAACTTGAAAAGAATGAATAAATCAAAATGACTTGAAAGTAAATGACCACAATCCAATGGCATTAGTCTCTATCCATATTGCTGCAAATAAAAGAAATAAGAAAATCACTTCAAGGATTGATGTTAATGATAATCTCCTTCTAACTCTCTGCTTCTACTGCGTATTTGCATAAAACACGATTAGAAGGTAGCTGAAGACAAATCCAAGAATTGATAAAAACTCTAATCTACTTTAATTGACAAATTGTAACACTACTAAGCCTTTTCCAACATACTGCTTCCTACATATGTGATTATGTGTAACAAGTGGAAAAAGTGTTAGTATCACAAGCCAAGTCTACTCAAATACAAGCTGCAATTAATCAATGTTCTGTTCTCTTGAAAGATAAGCCATTCATGATAAAGAGAGCATAAATTAGTTAGCATCCAACTTATAAAACTACACTAAAGCTAGTCTAGAAAAAACAGAGTAAAGAGGGCAGCATCATGAATAAGACAACTGCAACTACCATTAGACATTAAAGCAAATACACACATAAATCCCGGGCTAAAAGAAATCTGCAAGGAAATAACACTGATCAGCTTGAAAGAAAGGAAAACAAGTAAAAGAAACTATACATGCTTAAGGAAATGAATAAGTAAAGAAAAAGATACTGCACATAAAATACTTTACAGTGGCAGAAATGAGCAGGGGCCCTCTGTCCATTCAGCCACAAGAAAACTCAAAGATCTGGAAACTTCAAAACAATACTATGTCTATTTTTTCATTGCAGAAAATGTATAAAACAGAGTGCTAGGATAGCACTAAAACACAGAGTTCACAATGCTTTTAAATGTAACACAGGTTCATCAAATTACAACTGATAAAAAGTCTAATGAGCGTACACAGACACAGCTATTTATAGAAGTTTCTAAGATAGCCTATTCGTGCAACTGATTAACTGAAAAGTAAATAAACTGTTATGCGTATTCATGGTTCCTTAACACTTCATACGACTGCGTGGAGGAGTTAGTGGTTTTGTCGTCATGGGTAATGAATCCCATGTTGAATCATGTCCCCTGCCATCTGTAGAACGTGGACAAATCACCGTTTAAGATGACGTGACCAAGCAGCTCACAATCACCGTTAAACAACCTTGAGTTGACCGTGACTTGCCCAGCTTTGACCGTGGATAAAGATGACGTGGATGGCTGGAAAAATGGGACAGGAACCTCGAGCACGTTGACACCTAAGTGCCCATGTGGCTCATCTGGCAAACCGACACGTGGAACATTGCGTTTAACAAAAAGGCTGCAGGATCTTCAGATAGCTGCAGGATCATCAGGTAGCTGCAGGATCATCAGATAGTTGCGGGATTCCTGCAAGTAAGTCAAAATCTAAACAAATAGTCATCCATTAGCAAAACTTACTTAATCATGCTTAATAACACCTAATGTAATGATCTGGGTGGTTTTATGGTGAAAATGAGGCAAAAGATAAGGAAAGATAAGGAAAGATGGTAGATAAGTAGGTGTAGAATAGAGGCTCTACATACCCCCACTGCGAGGGTATTGCATGTCCTCATGCAAAAATTCTGATCAGTCAACCTGTTGTGATGCCTCTGCTAGGACATCCAATCTCCTCTTCTTTCTCTTTATGGATATATCAACTCTGGGCCTCTTCATTAA
>APFE030582215.1:0-32396 GCA_000404065.3 Pinus taeda
AATCCATATACTTTGGACATGCTTCCAAGTCTACAAAACCGGATTGAGAAGTAAAACACCTGCGTTAGTTTACTTAGTAAATTGACTTGACATTTTTGGGATCATTGCCATGGAAGCACATTCAGATTTAATCAAAATAGGAAGATCATTTAAAAAAAAAAATTGGATTTTCGTTATGGTCATTTATGCCTAGATAAAGATACGAAAAGGGTAGAAACACAAAACAAGACCCCCCAACTACTAAACCATTGGTAGAAGTAGGACTACCTCCTTTTGAATTAACTACACAAATTGCTGGAAAACCAACTTTGGAAGAGTTAGAGGAAAAACAACGTTCAGGACAAAGGTTAACACATGTTGAAAGAAAAACTTTGTTGGATTATGAAGTAAAGAGAAACAAAAACAAACAGAAACATCTTCCATCGGAAAACAAAGAGAAACATGAAACCAATTAATTAGCCTATTCTTGAACAAATAGATCAACCTATCTTTGAAACTATTTATGAAAAAACAAAACAAGTTGAAAATACACAATCTCAATTTGTTACTGAAACATTTGAAACTGCTGAAAAAGGTATGGCAGAAGAAGGGCAAGGATCTAACATTCCAATACTCACTCCAGAACAAAGGTTACAATATGAAAAGCAATATAAAGAATGACAAAGAAAAAGGGAAGAAGAGACAATAAGAGAAGAAGATTACAAAAGAGAATATGATCATAAGAGAAGACAAGATGCATAAATAGAAAATGATGAAGAAGCTACTTTTGGATTCCCAATTTTAGATACTAGGGAAATTCTTGGAGAAGAGGTAAAAATGAAGAATTTTCCACCTTCGGTTTTACCAAATTTCTACGGAATGTCTTCTGAATATCTTGATTCATTCATGTTTGAATTTGATATCTTATGTTGTACTTATGGTTATACTGATGATACACATAAGCTTCGTCATTTTCTTGCTACTCTTAAAGCAGCTGCATTAAAATGGTCTATGGGATTAAGAAAACACACTATTACTTCTTGAGAAGACATGAGAGAAATTTTTCTTAAGGAGTATCAAGCCTATTGTAGGCCTAGAGATTCAAAAGAAGATATTTTTAGGTTGTCTCAACAAGAAAATGAGAGTTTGGTAGAGTACTTAGAATGATTTCTTTACAACTTACAAAAGTCCAAACAACATTATTTAAATTTTGATACCATTCGAACAATTTTTCTCAAAGGAATATGAGATGAGTATCTTGATATTATCAATGTGATGGGTAAAGGAGATATTTCGTACCTACCATTCGATGAAATTGCCGAATTATGTCAGAAGTATCTTAGGGGTAGATCCAAAACAGGAAAAATATATATAACTTCAAGAGCTTCTAAATCAACAACAGGAGGAGTAACAAGAGCATAAATAGGGAGTTTGTTAGAAAACTTTAAAACTGATCTTTTGAGAACCTTAGGAACATAGGTTGATGTATTTAAAGCAAAGAAGAAACAAGAAGAAGAAGAACAAATACTATCAATATTTTGTCCTAAGTGTAGGAAGAAGCATCCTTTACGACGATGTCCTTTGGATAATATACATTTTTGTGGACTTTGTACAAAAAATCACGTCACAAATGATTGTCAAACATTAAAAGAGTTGCAAGAAGGCAAATTAGAAGAAACTCAAGGATTTTATTATATGGCATCAAGAAGAGCTTGGAAACCACGTTTTGCAAGTACATCCTAACAGTTTCCTCACCAAATTCCCGAGAATTTTTAATATCAAAATTCATGGAATACTCTTATGTCATGGCAAGTTTGGCCTCCTCAGCAAAATCTGAACCAACCTTCATAAAGTTGGCGAGGATATGCTTATGGAGCCCAACCTCCCCAACAATTTTACCCTCAACAACCATATCAACAACGATATCAATCTTATCCTCAACATTCATATCAACAACCATTTCCATATCAACAATTCCAGCAATCCCCTCAATCAAATCCATTCACACAACATTCAATGCCTGCACTAACTCAACCTAAATAGCTTCAGCTACCTTCTAACCAACCACCACCAAGACCAACTCAATTACCAACTCAGTCGGTAGCAAATTCGAGTAATAGAGTGGAAAGGCCAATGTATAATGTGGAAGAAACAATATTATTTTGCTACATATTCTGTTCTTCCTATTCAAGACATCCACTTGAGGTATGGAAAAGTTCTACGTAAAGATTCTTCACCAATCATAGAAGAACAAATTGAAGAAGGAGAAAAAGCTAAAAAATCTAATCAAAAGAATCAAATTCAGAAAAGTAAAACTATTATGACTCAAACACCACCTTTCCCATAAAGGTTACTACAACATAAAACTTCAATTTCTCTTCCTGAATTTGATATCTTAGATGAATTAAAGAATTCTTATGTCAAAATTTATTTGTTGCAAGCTCTCAAAGATATTCCAATCTATACAAAAACAATAAAGGAATTATGTATTAAGAAAAGTGGTAGAAAGAAAAGCAATCCACCCACATTTCAAGTCATTAGCAAATTAGCTAGTCTCATGTCTGCAAAAACAACAATTGAAAAGTATATTGATCTTGGAATACCTATGGTTACCATTTCAATCAATAATTTTTCAGTTCCTAAAACTTTAATTGATCTAAGAGCTTCTATAAATGTCATGACAACATAAACTATGAAGTATTTAAAATTTCCAAATATCTGACCTACTAATACAATTTTAGAACTAGCAGATAGATCTAAAGTTGCACTGTAAGGAATACTTGAAGACATCATTGTTTCTTTGGATTAATGGGAGTGCCATGTAGACTTTCTAATTTTGCAACAAAAAACAAATATAGGAGGCCATCATTTAATTCTTGGCAGATCATGGTTAGCAACAACAGATGCCTTTATTGGATGCAGATCGGGAAGCATGATTATAGCACATGGAGATGAAAGGAAACATATTACACTCTATCCTCCTGCTCAATCTCCTTTTTTACTATCATGGCCTAATGATCAACAAGAAGAAACTCAACATGTTTTAAGCATTAATCAAGCCTTTAATTTTAGAGAGGAAGAAGATAATGAGGATTTACTAGACCTTTCTATCTCAGAGCCTCATATTTCTAAGCAACTACGAATAACACAATATGAAGCTACAAATCATCTTTTAAATCAATGTTTGCAGGAAAATTGTACTATTCTATCATTACAGAATTAATTTGAAAGCATTTTTCCTGTCAACTCAATTACCAATTCACAAAGCAGAACCATTGAAATCGATCCTGGAAAGAATCTAAATATTGGTAATAGTCACAATCATCACAAGAACAACAGGTAATTGCACTATTACAAATATTTAGATTCTTTCCAGGATCAATTTCAATGGTTTTTCTTTGTGAATCGGTAATTGAGTTGACAGGAAAAATGCTTTCAAATTAATTCTGTAATGATAGAATAGTACAATTTTCCTACAAACATTGATTTAAAAGATGATTTGTAGCTTCATATTGTGTTATTCGTAGTTGCTTAGAAATATCAGGTTCTGAGATAGAAAGGTCTATTAAATCCTCATTATCTTCTTCCTCTCTAAAATTAAAGGCTTGATTAATGCTTAAAACATGTTGAGTTTCTTCTTGTTGATCATCAGGCCATGATAGTAAAAAAGGAGATTGAGTAGGAGGATAGAGTGTAATATGTTTCCTTTCATCTCCATGTGCTATAATCATGCTTCCTGATCTGCATCCAATAAAGGCATCTGTTGTGGCTAACCATGATCTGCCAAGAATTAAATGATGGCCTCCTATACTTGTTTTTTGTTGCAAAATTAGAAAGTCTACATGGTACTCCCATTAATCCAAAGAAACAATGATGTCTTCAAGTATTCCTTACAGTGCAACTTTAGATCTATCTGCTAGTTCTAAAATTGTATTAGTAGGTCGGATATTTGGAAATTTTAAATACTTCATAGTTTATTTTGTCATGACATTTATAGAAACTCTTAGATCAATTAAAGTTTTAGGAACTAAAAAATTATTGATTGAAATGGTAACCATAGGTATTCCAGGATCAATATACTTTTCAATTGTTGTTTTTGCAGACATGAGACTAGCTAATTTTCTAATGACTTGGATTGTGGGTGGATCGCTTTTCTGTCTGCCACTTTTCTTAATACATAATTCCTTTATTGTTTTTGTATAGATTGGAATATCTTTGATAGCTTGCAACAAATAAATTTTGACATAAGAATTCTTTAATTCATCTAAGATATCAAATTCAGGAAGAGAAATTGAAGTTTTATGTTGCAGTAACCTTTCTGGGAAAGGTGGTGTTTGAGTCATAATAGTTTTACTTTTCTGAATTTGATTCTTTGGATTAGATTTTTCAGCTTTTTCTCCTTCTTCAATTTGTTCTTCTATGATTGGTGAAGAATCTTTGTGTAGAACTTTTCCATACCTCAAGTGGATGTCTTGAATAGGAAAAATAGAATATGTAACAAAATAATGTTGTTTCTTCCACATTATACATTGGCCTTTCCACTCTATTACTCAAATTTGCTACCGGCTGAGCTGGTAATTGAGTTGGTCTTGGTGGTGGTTAGTTAGAAGGTAGATGAAGCTGTTTAGGTTGAGTTAGTGCAGGCATTGAGTGTTGTGTGAATGGATTTGATTGAGGGGATTGCTGGAATTGCTGATATGGAAATGGTTGTTGATATGAATGTTGAGGATAGATTGATATCATTGTTGATATGGTTGTTCAGGGTAAAATTGTTGGGGAGGTTGGGATCCATAAGCATATCCTCGCCAACTTTGTGAAGGCTGGTTCAGATTTTGCTGAGGAGGCCAAACCTGCCATGACATAAGAGTATTCCATGAATTTTGATATTAAAAATTCTTGGGAATTTGTTGAGGAAACTGTTAGGATGTACCTGCAAAACGTGGTTGCCAAGCTCTTCTTGGTGCCATATAATTAAATTCTTGAGTTTCTTCTAATTGGCCTTCTTGCAACTCTTTTAATGTTGGACAATCATTTGTGACATGATTTTTTGTACAAAGTCCACAAAAATGTATATTATCCAAAGGACATCCTCGTAAAGGATGCTTCTTCCTACACTTAGGACAAAATATTGATAGTATTTGTTCTTCTTCTTCTTGTTTCTTCTTTGCTTTCAATACATCAACCTATGTTCCTAAGGTTCTCAAAAGATCAGTTTTAAAGTTTTCTAACAAACTCCCTATTTATGCTCTTGTTACTCCTCCTGTTGTTGATTTAGAAGCTCTTGAAATTATATATATTTTTCCTGTTTTGGATCTACCCCTAAGATACTTCTGACATAATTCGGAAATTTCATCAAATGGTAAGTATGGAATATCTCCTTTACGCATCACATTGATAATATCAAGATACTCATCTCATATTCCTTTGAGAAAAATTGTTCGAATGGTATCAGGATTTAAATAATGTTGTTTGGATTTTTGTAAGTTGTAAAGAAATCATTCTAAGTACTCTCCCAAACTCTAATTTTCTTGTTGAGACAACCTAAAAATATCTTCTTTTGAATCTCTAGGCCTACAATAGGCTTGATACTCCTTAAGAAAAATTTCTCTCATGTCTTCTCAAGAAGTAATAGTGTGTTCTCCTAATCCCATAGACCATTTTAATGCAGCTGTTTTAAGAGTAGCAGGAAAATGACGAAGCTTATGTGTATCGTCAGTATAACCATAAGTACAACATAAGATATCAAATTCAAACATGAATGAATCAGGATCTTTAGAAGACATTCCATAGAAATTTGGTAAAACCAAAGGTGTAAAATTCTTCATTTTTACCTCTTCTCCAAGAATTTCCCTAGTATCTAAAATTGGGAATCCAAAAGTAGCTTCTTCATCATTTTCTATTTATGCATCTTGTCTTCTCTTATGATCATATTCTCTTTTGGAATCTTCTTCTCTTATTGTCTCTTCTTCCCTTTTTCTTTGTCATTCTTTCTATTGCTTTTCATATTGTAACCTTTGTTCTGGAGTGAGTATTGGGATGTTAGATCCTTGCCCTTCTTCTGCCATATCTTTTTCAACAGTTTCAAATGTTTCAGTAACAAACTAAGATTGTGTATTTTCAACTTGTTTTGTTTGTTCAGAAATAGTTTCAAAGATAGGTTGATCTATTTGTTCAAGAATAGGCTAATTAATTGGTTTCATGTTTCTCTTTGTTTTCCGATGGAATATGTTTATGTTTGTTTTTGTTTCTCTTTACTTCATAATCCAACAAAGTTTTTCTTTCAACATGTGTTAACCTTTGTCCTGAACGTTGTTTTTCCTCTAACTCTTCCAAAGTTGGTTTTCCAACAATTTGTGTAGTTAATTCAAAAGGAGGTAGTCCTGCTTCTACCAATGGTTTAGTAGTTGGGGGGTCTTGTTTTGTGTTTCTACCCTTTTCGTATCTTTATCTAGGCATAAATGACCATAACGAAAAATCCAATTTTTTTTTTAAATGATCTTCCTATTTTGATTAAATCTGAATGTGCTTCCATGGCAATGATCCCAAAAATGTCAAGTCAATTTACTAAGTAAACTAACGCAGGTGTTTTACTTGTCAATCCGGTTTTGTAGACTTGGAAGCACGTCCAAAGTATATGGATTTTAGGTAAAGCCAATTTCGGAAGGAAAAGCTCAAAGATTAAAGGAAATGCATATTACAAATAAGTTCTAAGTTTAAAGAAACTAAAAAGTCTCTGATTCAAGATGCAGTAAGCGAAGGAAGAGGCTTCTAACTTAGGAGGTCCTGGTTGTCCTTCCCCATAGTACTGTCCTCAAAAAGAGAAACTAAAGAGAAGCAGTTTGTGATGTGTAGAAAGCAAGAGAAGAGTCTCCTAACTTAGGAGGTCCTGGTTTTCCTTCCTCACAATTCTACTCCAACAACATTACCATTGCATCAAATCATAAACTGGAATTCAAGAAACAATTCAAGAAATGAAAAAGGATGAATTTTAATTATGATTCATAATTTGATATAAAGAGAATTTAACTTAAATCCTTGGTTGTCCTTTCATATGCAAATTAGATTTTAAATCAAAACCATCCAAAAATTCATACATAAATCATAACACATCTAAGTAATTGAATCATAAAACTGAAACAATAAATACTGAATCAAAACTATTACTAATTTATGCAAAATTTAACCAAAGTGTACTTATCTTGGTATGGGGTCCCTCCAACCTTTCCTTGTACACCTGAACAACTATTCATCTAAGTTCTTCAAATTATCTCAAAAGTCTCCAATAATCTCAATACAAAATTACACACCTTTCAATGGTCCATAAATTGTGTTTAAATAGGCAAATCATAAACAAACTTTGCTATAATGGCTCTAACAACCTTATCAATCCTAATCCATCCATATAGGTCGAAGTCATCAAGTATGTTTCACAAAATTAGGAAATTCCCATAAAATAAGAAATCTACCCCTTTTTACTAGTGATTCCTAAATGACAGGTCAAGTTTGACCAGCATTGACTGGGCCTATTTTTGCTCAGTTTGACCAAACCAATAGGTATTTATTCATCCATGGTTCCCAAGATTTCCAAATATGCGCTCAGATCTCTCCCAGGCATCCTGCAAATATGACTTTAATGGAGCTATTACGGGAATTTTTAATGCAATCCAAATTTACTCTTAAAACCCAATTTTTACAAAAAATTCCAAAAATTGAAAAACTTAATTTAAGTACCTAAATATGAAAAATATGACTAAGATGAGGCATATATAGGTGAAATAAGATAGAATATGGTAGTCAAACTGGAATATGTTCCTTCAAAGGAACAAGTTACACATATATTTACGAAGCCACTTCCACGTGATTCCTTTGAATATCTCAGACAAAAACTAGGAGTGGTCTCTGCCTCATCACTTTGTTAATTATTTTGACAAATCTTTCATGTTCAGGGGGAGCTAAGACTAAAAAGTATTATAGTTTACTTTTTATACGTGGATCTCATGAAGGACAATCACGTATATATGTGAGTTTGGTTCTAGGTAGAAGCGTATGTTTCTCTATGATGAAGAAATAATGGGACAATCTCAGGGGGAGGTTCTGGCATATTTCAACCCGACAGTGAATAAGTTGGCATAGGTTCAGGGGGAGCATATGCTATATTTCTAGAAGTACATTGTTGGCATTATGACTTCTTGAGAATTCACATAATGATGCTTATGATTGGTGATGTTGCTGATGACACTTTTGCTGCTAAAGTTTTGGATGATGACTATACATTGCTTAAGAAGTTGATTATGTTCTGCTTCTTTATGATGACGCTACATGATGATGATGTAGGATCCTATATGGTATATGATGGTTGTTAAAGAATCTAATGGTCCTGCTTTTATTTTGGTCATAAATGTCATATTTGTCTCTTGACATAAAGGTCATGTAAAGACCCATGATGTAATCATTGTAAAACTTAGTCATGTTTGGACTATTTGGGTCAAGTAAATTATTGATGTAATGTTGAGTAAAATATGTAACCCCGTTGTGTTGGGTGATTAATGTAAGCATGGGTCCTTGGTAATAGAAACAATCATATTTGGTTGAGTCATAGAGTCATGTACTTCCTTGAAAAACTTCTATAAGATTCAACATATGCTGAGGGGGAACATGGTACATATTCATATTCAGCAGATCAGCCCCTTTCCCTGATGTCAAAGGGGGAGAGTAGTGTGGTGTTTGGAGAAGAATTTTTGGAGAGAAGCTTGGTATGTATACTAATGTGTTTATAGGTATCTACAGGAGGTGGTGACAAAACACCAAAGTGGTTTCCATCAAGTCCAAAGGGGGATATTGTTGGAATTATGACTAATGTGTTGTCCTTGATGGAAACCTACTTGATAAAGTTGTCAACATGATGGTTATGTAGATGCTACAAGTGAGATAGACAAATGAATATTAGTTCAGAGACAAAGGAATGGTAAAAGTGAAGTTTGGAAAGTATACATGGGTCCTATGAATAAACATCGCGTACATACGCGGGTAAGGTAAAGAAAAGTTGCATACAGTTTCTGAACCATGGCATTTTCAATACCAGGGGTCTTTACCATGGTATTGGCCCATAGTAATGAGTGGGACAATAGATATTGATCCCGTCAAAGAATACCATTGACATTAACCAAGGGATTGGCCTAAGGTATTAGCTAAGGCCAAAACTATATAAGGAGATGGATATCAAAGTGATAGGTGTGCAATTTTTGTGATGCGTATGAATAATTTGATCTAAAATATGTGTGCACCAAGGAGTAGGGAAAACACATAGATATGGAAAAATTTGAAGTACAGTATCATATGTACTTGCTTGATTTGTTGATTAAAAAATATCTAACTATGATATATTTGTGGTGTTAATGATACTCTAACATGAATATGAGACAGTAAGGGATACGAAGTATATTATGTGATTATAGCAAAAGCATGACTCAATGATTTCAAATCTATACATTTGTTTTCTTCCGAAAGATCATGTACACACATAGATTTTCATTTGAATAGTCGCATATATTTTATGTAGTATGGACAAATCTGTACGCAGGTGTCAAGTATGAAATGTGTTGCGGGTGAAACCACCCTAGGGATTTGGGTTGAGAACCCCAACAAAGGTGAGTAACAGGTAAAACCCATGAGGGTTTTTTTTTTTTTTTTTAATCAGTTGGGAAACAGTTGGACCACAAGAAATAGGAGGTGAGTAACAGGTAAAACCCATCAACTCTGCCTGAAATTAAGGAAATTTAATTTTTTTAAGTGTTTTAACATATGTACGTGGGTTGGATATATGCTGATCCGTGTGTACACGCTTTTCTCTCAGGGCAAAGTAGCGTATACGGAATAAAACACTGTTTTTTAGATTTTGGACCAAGTCTGGAAGGAAGGGTTTCCGTAGGCCATAATCAGAGCATCGGATCTACCAAGAGTGGTAAATGGTGCTATAACAGATTCCCCCTAATATATGAGGTCAGAAGGGGTACATGATGGCCGAAATGTATTAAGTTTATGGAAGGAATCATGTCGAGACCGAGGAGGAGTTCACTAGAATTCAACCTGCCAAGCCATCGAAAGAGACCAGAAAGAAACTGTTGTCTGAGGCGGGCATACCCATGCTCAGAAATAGTAAAGCATGTCTGCATGTCAAGTACAAAAGCGGATCCAATATGCATATAAGTATAAAGAAATTGAAAATACATAATGGATCATCTGATCATAATCAATAAAGCACATGTCTAAATATGACATATAAATAGATGATCAATGATGTTGAAGTGTGAAGCTGATCACTGAAGTCAAGAAACTGATCCAAATAGTACCAAGTGAACATGATGGAATAAATGGTACTACACTACAACTTGGGTGCCAGCATATAAGATGTCGTTGTAAGGAACTACAACATATAATGTGGATGGTGTGAACTAGCAGAAACATGAGCAACTGACAAGTGAGCCAAGACATGCTGATGCAAACCTGAGGTCTTCACCAACCGCCGTGGCACATTTATACACAATGGGAATGAATGATCGGAAGTCAACCATGTGAGAAATCATTTGATTACTGGTCATTGATGTATACGGTTAACAAACGCGAGACTACTCACCGATAATGATGATGAGAGTCAAGGTACCTAGTACAATCTAACAAGTGCAAATAAATGAGTTGTAGTCAAACACTTGAAAGAATCTCTCAATCAGGAGACAATGATGTTTTCCCACTGTTGATAGTGAAGGAATATTCCACTGATGACTGCAAACCCTAAGGTACTGCAAAATGGACTCTAGATCTCTTTCCCAGAGAAATGAGTTGAAGTCAATGGGAAAAGATCCGCTAGAAGGAAGGCATCAAGGCATCCTTCATCAAGCTAGCGCGAGTGTAACCCATAGGCCAATAATATGGAAGGAATCAGATGAACAAATATGTAGTAACCCAACCGAAGAGTGTTTCTGGCATACACAAAATGTGGCTAGCGCACAATAGAAACTCTCTGAACCAACCAGTAATAAAAGCTAACACAGAGGCGAGGAATCCACCAATAGGTTCAAATGGAAATCAAGGCACTGCATGAATCCCAATGTGTGATAATAAAAGATGATGTCAAACACAAGGGAAACCACCCAGTAAAAGACCCATGATACTGATCGATGCTGAGCACAAGGTGACATATCAATAATGAAAATAGGGCCATGGTGCGGCTCTAGATCTGCCCTTAGAGCAATTGTCATAGTCGATAATGACAAGACCCACCAGCAAGAATTCAATGGAGACCTTCTCAAATTGGCACGAGCAAAGGACCAATAAAATTGATGTGATAATGAACATGACGCTAATGACCAGGGATGGTCGACTAAAAAATAGGTCAAGAGACACCACAGAGAGGTCGACTCAGGTTTACTTCCCTTGAACAAAAAGCACGACTTAACTGTGACTACATGGCAGCATATGATAACTTTGTATAAGTTTGTCATGCAATTGGCATAAGCAAACTCTCCATATGATTGGAAGAGGTAACCAATCGGAGGAGAACTGACTTGATAACAAGGTTAAGGCTCTCCTAAGTCAAACTAAAGCCCACCCCAATGGAGGAAAGACTTTCTTTTAAGTGCTTTGTTCAAGGGAAACACAACTAACTCTAGCTATCATCAAATATGGAAATAATGTTTCGTTCTCGCTCTTTTTGGAATATATATTTTTTTTGGATTTTTCTTTTATATGAAGCTTGAAAAAGAATAAAAGAATGCTATAGTACACTGGAAAGAACGAGTGTCAAAAAAGCAGATGCTCTAGTTCTTGGGAGGGGAACATTCCTATGCTCAATGCAAGGTAGCGAAACTGGTTAAGGACACTCAAAGGGATGTTCTTTCGACGGGTAAAAGGGTGTGTCAAGTTGCAGAGGCTAGTATGCAAAATGCAACGGAAAGTGATATTCTCTAACGTATATGCTAGTAAGAAAACGACACTTGCCATGATGGGTCTGCGGTCATGGGACCAAAATGATGTCTCGAAGAAGTATCAAAAATTTCCTGAAAAGACAACCCATTCTCAACACTCCAAGCCACAAGGTCAAAAAGTCCATAAGACAAAAATCAAATTTTGAAAAATAATTTTTATTTTTCAGCTTATATAAGGACTTTTCGACTCACAGTTTTATCATTTGTGTTTTGAGCAAGGAGTTGTGGAGACAAACCCAAACAAGCATCCTCCGACCAATTGAACCGTTCAAATCTCTCCAAAACTTCGAGGTAACCCTTATATCATGCTTGTAATTATTTGTGATACTTTTTAAAATGTTTTTTTTCAAGTTTTAACCATAGGAAAATATGTCAAAATTTTCAACTCTGGATACACACGGGTTGAATACAGGTAACCCGCGTATACGAGGGCCCTACACGCGACTGTGTTAAAAGGAAAACCACATGTGCGCGAGTAAAAACTTTAAAACATAAATCTAACGGTTTAAAACATTTTTTTTGGGTAGGATGACCATCACCTGGCGAGAAAGGGAGCATAGTGCTATAGATAATCAAGTAATGGAGGACCAAAATTCCTTGGATGCATTAAGAGGTTGTGACTTGCTAAATTTGTTTAAAATTCCAAATATGAAAACCAACACACGACTTCTTGAGTTATTGATTCATTACTAGAGTGTAGAGGATAATGCATTCATGATCGATTAGATGCCCCTAAGGATCGAGATCGAAGATATTTACTTCATTACCGGCCTATCTCAAAGGGGAAAGATAGTGCATTCTACTGGCACGACGTGGGGTAGTCCTTCTGTAGAAGATTATGTCCACATATATTGTCCCATTCATCCTGAAAAGATTGGAAGTTAGATCCCAATCAAACACGTAGAGAGATTGTCCTTGAAGATTCTACTATTTACCATTTCAAGGGTAAATGGTTCAGCTGCTTTGCATCATGCCTCACGATTATCTATGAGCCTAGCAGTGGAATGTCTCACCACATTGTTTGATTGGTGCACATCAGACATCGGTTGATTTTGGAAATGACTTCCATGGTCAGTGACAATCTCTCTAGGGATACCAAATCATGAAATAACCTGATTGAAGAGAAACAAGGCCATTATTTCACTGTCGTTTTTAAAAGTAGGCATGGCCTCAGCCCACTTCATAAAGTAGTCTATAACTATAATGATATACTTGTGATTCCTGGTCGAAGGCAGATTACAAGTAGTAAAATCAATGCCCCACTTCGTGAAAGAACCGACGGTGATAACAGGGAAAAGCGGAGCTAGACTCGTGCACATTTTCCGAGTATAAACTTGACAAGGATGGCATCTTTTGACCGCTTCAATACAATCTTTAAAAATCGAAGGCCAAAAGTTGCCTGCTCGCAAATTTTTTTGGGCTGTTGCAAGCCCCGATAGATGACCGCCACAAGCTCCATTGTGGCAATCATTGAGAACTAACTCAACTTATTCTAAAGTCAAACAACGCCTAAGGATTGAATCAATCCCACGGCGATATAATGTGTCACCTATAATAACATAATTCTTAGTGAGGTGACGCAACTTTCTATGCTCATCTTTGGAGAAAGCAAGTGGAAACTTCGAAGTCTAGAGATATATAATGATATCGCCAGACCAAGGATCTTGTGAAGAAATGAGAAATAAATGTTCATCAGGAAAATTTTCCTCGTGAATAATTTCTTCCTCACAAGGAAGCTTTGATATCGATTTTGCAAATACTAAATATTTATTAGATTTAGCCGACATGAATTCCAGATCAAATTCTTGTAAAATGACAATCCATCTATTATATTTTCCCCCAATCACTCGCCTACTGAGAACAAACTGAAATGGATTGAGGAGTGCTAAGATGAACGTTTTTTGAAGCAGAATGTAATGTCGAAGCCGCTGGACAGCATGGACGGTTGCCAAAGCTGATTTCTCGATGGGAGAATAGCATAGTTCAAGACCTAACAAACCTCAACTTAGATAGTAGATTACATGCTCAGAGAAGGCATCATCTTCTTGAACCATAACCATGCCAATGGTTGATTCTTCCGCAACGAGATACAACAAGAAATCTCTGATATAAGCAGGTGGACTCAATAATGGAGCAGAGGTTAATGATTTTTTCAAAGCATCAAAATATCATTGCACGAAATCATCCCATAAAAATCAGACTCCTTTCTTAAGCAAACACATAAATCCTTTTGTGATCTCGGCGTAATTTGCTATGAATCTCCTCAAGAAATATGCCTTTCCTTGGAGACTTTGAAGTTGACGAATGGAAGACGGGGGAGGCAACTGAAATATTACCTCATCTCTGTTGACACGATGAATCCTAACAACTGACCAGATGTGACTGCGAAAACGCACTTATTCGGATTCAACCGAATTTTATAAAAATGACATTGTTCAAAAATTAACTGAAGGTGTTTAGGATGATCAATTCTCTTTCGAGAACGAGCAGCTAAATCATCCAGATATGCTTGATCACGTGTTTGATGTCGTGAAAAGCATAAGACATGGCCTGTTGAAAAGTGGCTCCAACATTTTTAAGGCCAAAAGGCATCTTTTTATACGCAAATGTACCCTAAGGACAAATAAAGGCTGTCTTGTGCTGATATTCTGGACGGATAGTAATTTGATTGTAACCAGAGAATCCATCCATGAACAAAAAAAAATTCATTACCCACACACTCATCAATAATTTGATCGATGTAGAGCATGGGGTAATTGCTTTTTGGACAAGCCTTATTTAGGTCCCTAAAGTCAATACATACTTGGATCGTTCCTTGCTTTTTATCTATGGGGACTAGATTAGAGACCCACTCAGTCAGAGGAACGGGGTATATAAAGCCTGCCTTAAGCAGATTTTCAACTTCAGCTTTAATAGTTGTTGCTTTTCTAGGATTGACCGGTCGAAGTTTTTGTCGAATAGGTTTAGCATTTTCGTATGTCTTGATCTCATGCTAGACTATAGATGGATCTATTCCAGGCATTTCCTCATAAGACCAAGCGAACACGTCACGAAACTTTTTGAAGAGATCAGTATACATTTGAATTTCTTTAGAGGAACAATCAGCTCCAATGAAGACATTTTCGATTATGTTAAGATTCGTAGAGATGTTCACTGGTACAGTTCGTAAGATAACATACATGTTACCTTTGATAGAAAATTGTGTTGGGGCCAAAGGGTTTAAAATTGTATGAACATCACTAGTAGACAGACTGGACAAACTTGACTCTATTTCTCACAAATGAGGGAGGAAATATGAACGATGATGTAAATCTTCCCATGGTCTATCAACACCCATCATTTCTTCTAGAATTTCTTCCTCAGATGGTAATATTGTATCTAAGCAATCCTGAGCCGAAGATGAGTCGAGGATCCAGGCCGGAGCCACATCTCCATCTAACTCCTATGGTGAGAAAGGAGTAGGATAGGAATCTGTAGAGTTAACAATAGACTGATAAGCAATTTCCACTGCAGACATAGGACATGTCATTCCACCTACCTGCCCTCCATCTAATGTGGTGGTAGATGAGGGTAAAGGCCAAGGGTCCAAAAAATAATGAGTTCGAAAGAACTCCCTTCGAGAAGGTCCATTGGAGGATGAAATAGCATTGATTTTAGCTAAAGGAGCAAGAATATAAAAAAAAACCCATTAAGGAAGAGTACATTCCAATTCCTAAATTCTTAATAGGTTGCCTGGGATTGTCCACTAATGGAATAGTAGAGTCAGAAGATGTGTGGGAGTCACCTGGAGAATAATCCATCTGATCCACTTTTATAATCCTTCCCTCATGAGGAAAGAAAAGGATGTGAAATAACGATGAAACTATGGCATCCATCTCATATATCGAATTCCTGCCTAAGAGGAGGTTGTAATCGAGTTTGGAATCGATTATTTATGCTTCAATATTTACCACCTTTCCCCAACATAGATGGGAAAGGCTGGAATAATCTCGTGCGGCCTATGAGAATGTCCATCAACTGCCGTAAATAGAGTCGGTGAAGGAACAACTTGAGGCGCTCAAATGGCCTTCCAACATGACATGGACATCACACATGTGGAAGCTCCCTGTTGTGTAGGTAAATCCCCTCTGCGGACAAAGGCGATCCCACTAGCCTAACTGAGGTCTAGTAATAATCAAACAACGCTAACACGCAGGTTCCTAATTGCAAAATAAAGGCCAAGATGAGTGCCTACCTCGAATCCAACGCTTATATTCGTAGAAGGGTCGTCGCTTCCGTTCTTTCGCTTCAACTGGTCACAAACCTCACGATCTCCGTGAATAGACACCTGCACATGCAAATAACAAGACAAATACAAGCATAAAATCCGGGAAATTCAACTATGTATCAGTCAGAAAGGATACAACTCAAACATCATAGTAAAGACACATGAGTGGAACCATAATGATAGTCGTCTATTATTATTGATAAAACAAAAGAGAATACAACCAAGTTCTGACGTCAAATCCTCCTTTGGCTGGGTGAATCAGCAACACATGCCTTGCAAAACTTGTGGGGATGGGAATAAGCCTCTCTCTCCTTGATCACTTTGACATGGATCTCCTCCTTAAAGATTTAGCCTCATAGGGACACACAAGACCTCTTGCAAGATGAGCTTAGCAATCCTTAGACTTTGGGAGCTTGAAAAGTAGAATTATTAACTAAGAATTACGAACTAGCTTGTCAAAGGGGAAGGAACAAGCTTATATATGGATAGGAGGAGTAGATAAGACCATCCACTTGATTCATGGGATTGTCCTTATCATTAGGAAGCTTCCATGAGAGGTGGAGAACTACTTCCCTCCTTGGGAGATACAAAGCCCAACTGAACCAACTCAAACTGGAATTAGTTCATGGATAGGGTGGAAGGAACCTTCAGAAGTTTGTTTGTTAAAAACTTTACCCAACTGGGTTGGCGCTAGTGCGACTCTGAGATAGAGCGCCAGCTGGCATGCCATCTTTGGAGGATTTCTCCCATTGGCGCGAGTGGTAAAATGTGGAACAACGCCAATGGAGAAAGGGATATATTTTTGGGTATTTTGCAGAAGGTGTCTTCAAGGCATATGGAATACATACTTTATGGGATACAATGCAGGTGTTTTCAAGTTATGTCACTTCTCACAAGTGCCATAATAGGTCCTCCAATGTACGAGAGAAGGGGTAACAGGGATGGTGACAAAATACTGTGTAACATATCCTATGATGCAAACATCTTTTAGAGCGAAAAGCGATTTATTGCATCGAGAGGGATCAAATATCCTATGATGCAAACATTTTTTAGAGTGAAAAGCTATTTATTGTGTCGAGAGACACTCTCTAGTCTAGTATGATAGAGATGTTGTAATGTAAAGTAACGTTCTATAAACATTTTAACTAGGTCAAAAAAAAATATAAATACAAATAAAATAAAATAATTAAATCAGTCTACATCCATCTTAACTTTAGATCTACCAAGCACCAATAGGGATCAAACCTATTTTCACTTTAAAATAGGTTTGTATCTCAAGAGATTTGATCTCTCTCGATGCTTGGTAGATCCAGAGTTAAGATGGATCTACGCTAGTATATAATGCTAAGAATTGTTGTAGCTTTTTTTAACACTGAGAGGCGCTCTTAACCTAGTCTAGTAGAGATGTTATACTGCAATTATTTTTATAAATTTTTGTTGGGTAGTTAAGGTAAACTTGAATTGGTCAAATTATCGATCTCTTTTCACCTCCAGATTTATGAGAACTCATGCTATTCATGTGGAATATAACTTATTTAAAGGGGGAATTAAACCAACATATATCTATCGTAACTTTGTATATACCAAGTGCTGAATCTAAAAAGAGGTTTGCATCTAAGAGATTGTCCTTTCAAGATATAGATTCAAGTTTATAATTATACTATATATATACTATAAATATATACTTTATTATATTATATATATAATAATATATATATAAGTGTACTATAAATATATATAATATATAATATATATAATATATAGCATATAGTATATATATAATATAAATATACTATATATATTATAATATAATATGAAATATATTATTATAATATTTATAAATAATATAAATTTAATAAAATTTTTAAGGTTGGGGGGTTTTGGTCTAAAAAAAAAATAACACACACACAGACACATATATATCATTAATAAATGACAACAAAAATTTAAATATTAAATAGTTTGTTGATATATATGTTTAATATATATTTAAACTTTTAATTTAAATTTACACTTCTACTATAATCAAAGTGTATATGGTATGAGTAAAAATTAACACACACATAAATTTTTTTCCACTAGAAAAATCATAATCTTTCATTATATGATGAAAAATTACATATAGTATATGTTGTTCAACATATGCGATTTGTATCTGTATGTCCAAAATATCTACAATTCCATTCCTGTGAATGGCTGTGTCAAAAATAAAAAAATCATCATGCATGATGATGCTGTATAGAGTTCATATGAACGTATTTACATCTTGCAGGGTGTTGATCATAAATAAAAACTAAGTTAACTACATCTTTATGTATGGCCGATAGTTCTGCAAAAATTTAGAAACCATCCACCTGATGGTAGATTTGATCTATATAAGGTTTGTGATAGTACTGGTACTGTGTGGTACCCCTATGTTCATGGATTATCCACTATCCTCTTGGCAGGTGTGTGGCTTCCTTGGATAGTCCATCGACACCGTGGTTATGCTCCCTGTAGATATGACGAACAAGGATGGTATTAAAAAGAGATTTGAAATGCATCACTTCGTCTAGAATATTTAAAAGTGTGTGTGCGTGACATCTAGTATTCTTGTTGATCCAATTGATAATAATATTTGAGTCACCAAAGATCTGTATATCTCTATAGTCATGATTTAAAGAAAAATGCATAAGATGCCAAAGAGTTATAAGTTCTACGAAATTGTTCGTTCCTTCGCCAAGACCTAACTTGACATTGAAGTAATGCTGTTTTGAGAGGTAGAGAATGAAGTCCCCCCACATCCATGTTGCTAAGCAGCTCCATTGAAATAAGACCATTGAGAGGAGTAGTCTATAGGATCAGGATCAAAAGGTCTGCGTGGGTGAGGTGGGGAATATTCAGGAAGTTCATGATAGGATGCAATGATTTTTTTAATAAAGGGTTGCTAGTTGATCGTGCCATTGTCAAAAGTTAGTTTATTTCTAGCCAGCCATATTTCCCAACATATGGTCAGAGGTAAGCACGACAGGTTTGTTCCTGAATGAGCTCTGTTCCAGGCTTCCCAAGCTGCTGATATGCTGTCACCTTCCCATGTTCCTGTGAACCTAATCTCAACAACCACGTCTTTCCAAATTTGTTTGAGGAATAGATGCTCGGTCAATTTGGTGCTCTATTTGCAAAGAATGCACCAATGAGGACCATACATGGATCTGTGCATAAGAGAGTCCCCTGTAGGTACCTTGTTCTGAAGGATGCACTAGAAAAAAGTCTGGTCTGGGGAGGATATTTTAATTGCCAAATGAGCTTCCACCATCTCAGAATGATTTTAGGTTGTTTGTCTTGAATCAGACACAGGTAACCTTCCTTGGGAGAATAGAAACCAGATTCAACCTTACTCCACATGAGCTCGTCTAAACCTTCCTTGATGCAAATATGAGATTCACTCAATGCGTTAGTATATTCATTCCAAATGTGGTGCCAGTGTGGAGGCAAGTTAAACTGAGTGGCCAATTTCCAAGCTTGAGAAAGAACAGAGGAATTCTCATGATCCATAATATGGGCAATTAATTTTATGTTCTGTTGGATAAGTAATAGGGTAAGCTTTCATGGAAGGAAACGTCTACCCCCTCCTCCAGTCCATGGGTCCATCCCAATGTGAGCACTAGTTCCCGCATTGATTCTCCAAGTAAGGTGACTGTGAATGAGGGGAAGTGAGCACAATAGAGCTTTCCAAACTAATGATATGCCTATCCTATTCCAACCAGGCAATCTAATACAATCCATTACTTGGAGGGGCTATATGTATTTGTGATATGAAATGGATGTCCAGAGATTATGCTTGGTAAGTAATGACCATCCCATTTTTTCCGCCAGAACATGTGGAAAAGAGGGTAGGTCTTTAAGGCCCCATCCTCCCCACTTTTTTGGCAAAGCAATTTTGTTCCAGATTATCCAAGCAAAGACTCATTTGTCCTATCCTCCATTCCATAGGTATCTGTAGTAGATTTGCTTGAGACGAGCCAGTATGCTTCTAGGAATCCAGGCTAATCCCATCCAGAATACTGGGGTACCCTCTAGGACAGATTTGATAAGCACCAGCCTGCCTACTCTGGATAAAAAACGATGGCTCCAGTGGGATACTCTTTTCTCGAATTTGGTGATCAACCAAGTCCAGTCAGCTATATTATGTCCCAAGGGCTTGATCCAGAAACCTAAGTATTTGAATCCCTGGTCAAGTGGCCAGGGATAATAAGGGAAGCGATGCAGCTCAAAATTGGACTCTTGTGCAGAAGTATAAGCCTGAGAAATGGTCGATTTTGCATGATTAGCCATCATACTAGTGGTCCTGTAAAAAGTGGCAAGGATCTTTTCAAGAGAAACTGAATCACGAATACTTCCGTCTAAGAAGACGAGGACATCGTCCACAAACAGGAGATGAGTTAGGAAACACTGATCAATAATCTTTAATCCTGATAATCTGCCATTTTGATTTTCATGATAGATGAGTTTTCTCAAGCATTCCATGATGATCAAGAAGAGGAGGGGAGAGAGTGGTCAGCCTTGCTTGAGTCCTCTTTCAACATCGGAAAAAGGAAAGGCAGAGCCATTAATGAGGAGATTGTAGGTGGGGGTTCATATGCAGGCCATGATCCATGTGGTAAATTGATGGGGGAAGCCTAAGTGTATTAGAAGCATTTTTATGTAAAGTGAACTCACTCGGTCAAATGCCTTGGCCAAATCAATTTTGAGGATGATAGATTTTAGTCTTCGGACAGATGGAATGAATGGCTTCTTGAGCGGTACCAATGGCTTCATTTATCTGGCGATCTTCAAGAAATGAAAATTGTTCATGGAGAATATGATAAGATATGATAGGCCTAATACGATTTGTGATGGTTTTGGTAATGATCTTGTAAAGGTAGTTGTAGAGGGAGATGGGCCGGAAATCATTGAAGGAAGCGGGGGAGTTAGTTTTAGGCATGCGAGCGATAAAGGTAGAGTTGATAGCATTGTACAACCTACCTAATGATCGACATTCCTCCACAACCTGAAGCAGGTCCTGGGCCAGTATGTCATAGAAAGCCAAATAAAATTCTATTTTCCACCCATATGGGCCCAAGCTTTTGTCATTTTTAAACCACTTTAAGACCCCTTCAAGTTCCTCCAAAGTAACAGGTGAATTAAGTTCAATCGTAGGTTCCTCCCTGACATATCTAGGGAATAGACCTGCCACTTGAATGGTATCTATTAGATTGGCTTCTTGGAGGGATCTAAACAAATTCTGGAAGTGGGAGGTGCCCAATCTGGATATCTTTTGGAAATTGTTAGCTTGCTCTCCATCAGGTAGAGGCATTTTCCAAATAGTGTTTGCAGTTTTCCTTCCCTTTCCAAAGTTTTGGTAAAACTTGGCATTTTCATCTCTTGCTTATAACCATATAGCCCTACTCTTCAGTCTCCATGATTCTTCTCTCTCCTTAAGAATCTTGTCTTTCTGCCTTTCAAGCTTAATCAACTTTGCTTTATCATCTCCTGAGGTAAAGCCAATATTTCTGTCATCCATTAAATTATTCAACTCATCTTCAATGGCTACAATCGGCTGTTCATCCTTGACTTTTTTCTCCTTTTCCCATGCCATGGTTAAGTGTTTAAGCTGAGATAAGTTGTGGCAGAAACCTTCAGCTGTTGATCTGTGATTTGTAATTGGGTGGCAGGTCCAAAAGTCCATGACTAAACTTGTATATCCCACATCTTGTAGCCAGACATGATTGAATTTGAAGGGCGCCTTTGGCTTGGCATCAGGACCAAGAATCTCCAGGTAAATAAGAGAGTGATCTGATATTCCCTCAAATCCCACCCACTGTCTTTATCTGGATAGTCTTTGAAGAAGAGGAATTTTGACCAGGAATCGGTCAAGCCTTCTAGCAAGGGCTGCTTCCCCTACTCTTCTATTTCTCCACATGGGCATAGGCTTGATCATGGGGACATCTGTAAGATTGTGTTGGTCTAGAATGTCCTTAAAGAAATTAGACATGGGGTCAACTTGGGCTTATGATCCCCAAGTTTCCCCATAACCTATGGAGAAATTTAGATCACCCCCAATGATTACCTAATCCACAGATGTAATATTTGATTGTAGAAAGAACTGCCAGAAATCTTCTCTCCGCTAGCAGGGGCCATAAATATTGATGATTCTAATGGTTAATCCGATCTCAGCCGAGAAAAGATCTAGTCCAATAAATCCCACTCCTCCCCAAGTGGTAGATATATTGATGGATTGAGGATTATATCCTATGGCCAAACCCCCAGATCTACCTAGGGCATCCAGGGCATGGAAGTGTCAACTAGGTTTGATGGTGGATAGGGTTTTCTCAATAGAAGCAGCATTGCCCAAGGTTTCCTGCAACATTATAATATCTATCGGCTCAATATCAATCAGCCTTCACATGGCTAGTTTTTTGGAGGTACTAGCGAGACCTATGCAGTTATAGGAGAGGAATTTCATGGTGGAACCCCTCCCGGGGTGTGCAGTGCTCTAAGAACCCCTTCCATAGTGGATTGCTTGCCAGAGGCAACTTCGGTTCCGACTTTTTGAATGGCTTTAGATAGGAAAGATTTACACCCTTAGGAAGATAGTGAAGATGGTCCAGGGTGGGATAGACCTAGACTAGATTGAATGTCAGGACCTGGTAAATGCCGAGAGTGAAGATTGTAAGAATGAGGCAATATCGAATGGGAGATGGCTGAAACCCCAGATTAGGATGGGGGTGAAGGCAAGGTAGGGGAAGTAAAGGTGATGATGGGTGGAGGGATGAATATCTTGCATGTGATTGTAGGTGCTAAAGGTGAAGGTAAATCCAAAGATGAAACAACGGAATGTGACAATAAAGATAAATGAGAGGAAATGGGAAAGAGAGGAGTAGTACCTAATTTTCGTTCCATCTCCACAACTGCAGTAGCTCTTGCCCAAGTCAGAGGGGGTGAGGGCGGCTTGAAGGTCTCCTCCACAGCATTTGATGATTCACCAAGATTGAGCTGTTTAGGGACTGGGATGCAGATTCGAGAAGTTGGAACTATATTTTTTCCCTTTTAAGGCGACGGTGAGCCCAAAGGTTCTGCTAGTTTCGTGAGCAAAGGGCATTCTTTGAATACGTGCCGTACCTTGTGGCACCTTCTATAGTGGAACGAAACTTCCTCATAATCCAAAATCTAAACTTTGGTGTAGTGCCTCCACTTTAGGGTAATCTTCTCTTCCATGCCCTCCCTTGTGTCCAAATGTACCAATATTCTTGCCAGCGCACGGTTCTTTGTCTGAACATAGGTTTTATCGAATTCCAGATAAGTACCAAGGGCATTCCCAATCCTAATAAACATTTCTTTAGACTAGAATTGAAGTGGTAGGCTTGGTAATCGCACCCACATAGGTCCTGCTCCAATCTGTTCCCATTCTAGATCGAAAAGTGGAGACTAGTGCTTGAGGAGGACTGATGCCATCTCTATATGCCAGTTTTTTACAAGTATCAGATCGGTATAGTCTGCCTTAGAAAAATGTAACATGAACCAACCTCTAGCTAGGCTCTGAACCTTTGGTAGTTCTTGTAGCATGCCCCCCCGGATTTCTTTTACCCAATTGGTGAGCCTGGTCGCTGAGTATGCTCTTCCTCTAACATGCCCAATAAGAACCATGTTGGCCTTATCCACCACCACGCCCATCGGGATATCTTCGCCAAAAGTAATGGTGAGGTCCTTTGTTGAAGTTTTCATGCACTTGACCTTCCTCTTCCCTGTTCTTGGCACTGATGGGTGTTCTGTTAGCGGATCCATGCCCACATCTTTCAGAGGAGTCATAGCTTTAGACTTGATGACCAGTGAGTTGAAGCAACCCGAGGGGAGGGTATTAGGGCTTGCAAAAGATAGGGGAATAGTAATAGGAGGAGGCATGGGATAACATTTTTTTTTTTAATTTGCACTTGTTTCTTTTATATATTTAACTTTTTTTATTTTATTGAAATATTACACTTCTATTATAATTATTTATAAATATTTCATTAAAATATTACAATTCTATTATAATTGTTTATAAATATGTACATTTATATAATTTAAGTATGTATGGTAATTGTTAGATAAACTTAACCATGTGATGGAGTTGAAGTTGTGTCAACAATTATGGTTAACAGTGGTGTTTTTTTGAGCACTTGGTATTGGTGACCCATGGTATCACATGTAGTTGAAGCCATTAAAAGGCTAGAGGATTCTCCATTGTAGTGAGTCATGACTCAAGGTGTTGGTCGACTTGGCTATGTTTTTAGCCAAGGACAATAATAGATCTATCATTGGTTGGTTTTTCCCCGGTAGGGGTTTTCCAGATAAATCATGGTGTATATGATTTGAATATATTGTTGTTATGTGTGTTGTTATTGTATTTTTTTCTCCCGTATTCTCTCTGAAAGAATAACAAGTGGCATCAAAGTGTAGGACTTCATTGCACAAACTAGCAATGCTAGTTGAAGCAATGGCTCATTGCAAAAACTAATAGGGTCACTTGAGCAATGATTCGATGAAGAGCATCATGCAAGGGCGTGGGATTAGTGTGATTTCATTCATTGTTTTTGGTGCCAACAATGAAAATGGATTTGTGACCAAGTCGTCGAAGCCATGATGATGTTTGAGCAATGGTTCGATGAAGACCATGATGCAAGGGCATGGGATTGGTGTGATTGTTATGAAGAATTTGGTATCTACGGATAAATACTAATTCCCTAGATAAGTATCCATATCTAGAACAACAGTTTAAAGCACTTTAACCTTTTTCTAGAAACAATAGATAAGACAAAGAGAATGAGAGGACCTACTTGTACTTTTGCTTTCCTCTTGTCTCCTTTGTATTGGTCCTGTCGCTCCTTCCCGTACTTAACATGCTTGAGAAGTACCTGTAAACATCAACAAAAGACAAAGAACCAATCAAAGCAAAAGATCTATTTATTACAAGTGAATGGAATCAGATACATTCACACATATAAGAATCACATATCAAGATAAGCATATGGAAAAAGGTGTAAATACTTTATTGAATAGAAGGAAGAACTACAACCATGAAGCTTGATTTGAAGTCACTCCTCCATTTTTGGTTCCATCCACATCACATCATAAGCATGACATTCCAATATTATAACGACACTTACAATAGTCTCAATTATCAAACTAACATTATCTCCTTACAATTCATCAAAGTCTAGCCCCTTGATCACTTAGATGAGTGCTCAATTTAGAGGAAGATGGAGGAGGTTTTGTCATCAATGAGGGTATTGAATGGCCTTCCATACTTAGAATTAGTTCCATGAAGGAAGGGATGAGAGGATATGGGGTATATTAACTCATTCCTCATCCATTTTCCAGCTCATAGGAGATGATAAGTGTGGGAATCTTCTAGAAGGCTCCAAAAGATAAGAATATTCCCCAAACCCTATCTGAAATTTTCTCAAACTCACCTAGCATAGGTGAAAGAGGGCCTAATTACTTTGCATAGCACCCTGACATGGACTTAACTGCTCTGTAGTGCACCCTTGCATGGGCGTACCTACACTAGTCCCTCTAGACGTCATTTCAGGATGTCTTCAAGCCATGAAACTATCTAGGAAGGAGGCATTCAAAAGGTTGACTTGTTTAGGGCATGTATCAACTGAAATTAGGGTTTGATGAGCCCTAAAACACTAATCTAGATGATGGGAGTGATGTGCCCATGTGGATCTGTAACAACTGCCCCCTAAGGCATGAAGTCAAAAATAATAATGTCAAGTGATATGCTTTATGAGGTGATGAAGAGGTTCTGAAGTGGATGGTGACCTGCATCGATTACAATACATAATGTCATGAAATTTGATTTTTTCTCATGAATTGCTGATGGAAGGCATAACCATGCTCAGCATATAAACTTTCCTTACAAGTACATAGATAGTCGTCTACAGATATAGACCCATGATCGGAATGACCATCAATGTAAATCCATTGTGAAGATGATTTGGTGCATTTCCTGAAATCGCAGCCCGAATGGATGAAACTAGATCCAGGTTCTTCTATCTCATTCAATCGTTTGCTTAAGTATGATTCTAACCATGCGAATATGTGATCTAAAGTCGAACATGGGAAGACACTGTCTTATTACCAGCCAAATATGTAAGTTGTTAATAGAGGCAAGATAAATCACCGATAATGATAATGATCCTCAAGATACTGCAACACATTTTGCATGGTGTGAATGGATGTTTTGATGTCGAATACCATACAAACTCTTTCGGTTGAAGGCCAGTGATGTCAACCTATCGCCAAAAGCAAGAAACTTGCCATTGATGCATACAAGCCTCAAGGTACTGAAAAGGTGTTTCTAAGTCAACTTCTTAGATAATGAGCTGATGTCGACAAGAAGTGACTCATTGTAGGAGGGCCTTGATGTATCCCACATCAACGAAATGAAATGAGTGTAATGATTTTGGAGATAGAATTTGATTGACGACACAAGGTTTAGGAATGGTGGTCATGAAAATGAAGGTTTATGAGTATTGTAAAGGATGAATTTTAACTGAATGACTTCTCTTGAACATGTCAGCGACACTGAAATGAATTGGTAGCATTGACCCAAAAAAACGTGATGAATGGTATGATAGACCAATGGTATAATAACCATCAAGCTAATAACCCAACCCAAATAGTCACGATGATGAAGTGAAAGTGTCATGTTCAAGAGTGACCTGCTACCAAGAGTGGTTTACCCCTTTTTCTTTTCCCCATTCATTGCTGACCAGTACCTCTTTATTTTTATCAAGCTTGAGGAGGATAACATATTCTTGTTGCATAATTTCACCCTTCGTCTTGGCTTGTTGGGGCAAGACCCAAGTTTATAAGTGATTTAGCCAAACAAATCCCGAAACTATCGGCCCTTTCGGCAACAATCCGTGGTGCACGGACTGAGGTCTCACCCGAGGTAGTATGGGAGGGTACTGGAACTAGGTTTCCACACCCTAGGGATGTCTTGATGAAGTCTAGGAAGTTTGCGAACTGAACCCATGCGCTTGCACTGCTCCGCGCAGCAGTCTGTCCTTCGTAGCTTGTGCAATGCTTCCGCACATCTCTGTAAAGAGCAAGAAGAGGTGTTATCTAGATCCTTTATCCTTACTATGCTATTATTATATATCTTGACTTAATTGTGTGTACCTAATATTCTCATTAACCATTCAACATTCATGACAAGTGCGCGCAATCATAAAACTGTAAAGAGATGCATAAATACAACAGAAGCATAAACACACAGTATTTCAGAATCAACTTATCTTTTATTAATCCTTTGTTCAAGTAAAATCCCAACTCTGCCCTATGCACTTAGCTGTAGGGGGCCATGCACATAGTTGCAGACTTTATCAAGGATCTACCCACACAGCTGCAGAGCCTCTTCCTACTACTACAACCCAAGACTCAGACTTACAGACTCAGAGTGAATTTCTCATCCCCAAAACACATCTCAAAACTAACACTTAAGACTCCCTTTACACTTAGAGCCTCACTCTATTTATACAATCCCATGGTCCACGGACCATGGGTAGGCCGACATACCATACATTAACTTACATTTTTTTAGGGTGGACAACCCTAGACTCTCGCGCTCTGCGCCCGCATTTCGCTGGGTCTTTACATTGCACTTGACCAGAATTTGGGTTTCAAGCCCCAAAAAAACCTGCTATGGGGAGATTCGCTACCCAACAGGTCCCCAACACAATCATCCTGACTTTTCCTGAGTCACTCTACTGGCATGGAGATCTTCGCGTGAAGCCCATTCATCTGTGCCTGTGCTATGCGAAGAACTGTAGTGCACTGCTCTAACGTCCGTTGGATCCGTTCTACTCGCTCAGCCAAATACTCAGTGCCAGGGTCAAATCCTTGTCTCAAATCATGCATCGCTTTCATTTGTGCAAGTTTTCCTTCGATGTTGGCTACGATGAGGAAGGCCTCATCAATCCAAGGCTAGATGTGCGCTTGAAGTACTACCTCTTTTTGGTGTGCTGCTTCCACTTTCTCCCTCAATGCCTTTGCTTGTTGTAACCTCACGAGCCATTGAGTTAGGACCACTGTCTGCGTTGTCCCGCATGTGCTATCATCTTACATTTGAAGTTCCCACGCTTCTGTTTCCAATCGCTGTATGGTGGGGTCCTCCTGTAAGGTTGTGAGGACCCCAAAGGATTATTCCAAAAACATGGTACAGCTTTGCACTGCTTGTTCAATTTCTCCCAGCCCTTTTCCGATATCGCCAATGCACTGTTCTCGAACTTCTGGGGCATGGAGGGCTGCATGTTTAATCTTAGTTCAATAAGGGCTGCACGTTTAATCTTAGTTCAATAATTTGCAGGTTGAGGTCCAGCTGGATCCTTGTAGGTTCCTTGTTCGCCTCGCGGAATACACTGGCCAATTTGTGGATCCGCATTCCTGCTGGCAGATCTGTCGCAATTTCTAGTTCTAGGACGCAACGACATGCTTCGTCTACGATCTGCTCCAACTGCTGGTTCCGAGCCATCGCTTCATCATGTTGTAGGCTAAGATATTTGATGTTGATTCGTTGTTCAGTTAGCATTTTCACTGTGCGTCCCTTCCTAGCACGAAGTTTTGTTGTCGCTCCATCCTGTAGCTGGTATAGAATATCTCATGGAAGGGTAGCCAAGTTTAGGCTGAGTCCCTTGATCTGTCCTACCACGGCTCTATCCTCCATGCGGTCCACTGTTAGTGCACCTTCTGGGAGTGTGACGGTGTTGGCCATTTTGGCGCGCAACAACTGCTCTATTGCCGATGCTCCCGTGACATGTAGATGGCTGTCGTTCCTTCTTGTGGGAGTCACAACTGAAGTCCCTGTAGTTGTGCCTTGAGTGCCCCCAACACCTTTTTCTACTCCGTCATTGCTTCTTGGAGTGCGTCCCTGGTGACCTTACAAACTGTGTCTCTGATGTCGCATAGGTTACCCTATGTCAGTGTAATAGGCTCCCCATCCAATTTGGAAGCCTTGGTCTTCTTCCGTGGCCTTGTTCATTCCATCCTACATGGCCGTTTCAATTGTGTAGTGGTGGTGCTTGGGTCCACACCTTTAGCCACATCATCTGTCCCATGTCCTTTGGTCAGATCCGGTCCTCTTTCCTCCTGTGTCGTGGTGGCCCTAGCTGCTGCTGTTTTTTCAGTAGCCTTGGTTTGTTTTGCGATGGCCTTTGTTGCCTCGCTGGAAGCCCTTACCTTGGTGGCATCCTTCTGTTGTTGTATCGCTGCCTCATCGCACGCTGCTAGATCTGGGGTGTGCCATTCAGGTGGCCATGAGTCAAGCACCGCGAAAATAACGTCATCAATTGTGATGAATGGGAGTTTGGTCCACTTATGCTCTGGATCCTTTCACGCCTTGATATACACATTGTGCATATCCGCCTTAAAGTTTGCAAAACTCTACAGATTGTCGTATACTATGGGGGATATGCGCGACCATTTGTGGATCCACATCTATATGCTCGCCTCCATGAGTATCCAAAATATCTTGATCTCGCGGATGCGCATGGCATGCCTTGTCACCCAGAGTGACATGTATTTCACTACCTCTGGCAAGTCCTGGTCAAGGGGAGGAAACTGACTATCGTTCGACAATTCCCCTGCAACCAACAAGATGGATAATAGCAACCACGTGTAGTGGAAGGTCTTACCCTGCTCCTAAGCCTCCTTGCAGTTTGTCAGGAACTCCTTGCAGAGGAATTGCGCCTAGTTGAACTATACCCACTCGGTGCATTGTTCATCCAGTGCGATGACTGTGGATGGAACCTCGTTGCTGAAGAATTTTCTCATCACTTTTCCTGCCAGTAGCTGGGTGGCTACACACACCCTTTTGTCTTGAATGCTAGTAATCACATAGCCCCTCTCCTTCTTCTCTAACTTGTATTTCTTCTTCATGGCTTCTGCGAGCGCCAAGTCTCCGCTTTGGCTAGCTATTTCCATGGGGTCCCTTCCCAGACAGGGAAGGTTTGAAATCCTATGAATCAGCTTCGCCATAATGGGAATCGGCTCCTCTAGCCTCAAGTACCCCTCATGCACTAGGCAAAGTAGTTGCCTGATGATGAATATCGTGATTGGTGCCTAGTGAAAATGCAGAATCCATAGTAGGTGGAGTAGCCTGACCTCCTCCACCCAGTGCAGCCATTTCCATGGCTGCAGCGCTGTAACTACCCCCTCCTTGATTTGTTTCATAAGTTGGCTAGTCTCCAAATGTGGGAAATTTTTTCTGTCTGTGAGGTCCCAATCTTCAATTTTCATCATGGGTACACGACCCAGGACTGAACCCTGAAATAGAATTCTATTTGGGAGGAGTAGGGTTTTGAGTGCGTTCTTAACGGTATCCACATCCTTGGGTACTTTTGCTTTCCCTTTCTGTAGGGGGACATATTTGGGTAGCTTTTCTGCAGCGCGCATTGGCTGAATGTCTTTCTCCACTTCTTCATCTAGTTCAATCTATTCTACAAAGGCCTGAAGATCCTCCTCCTCATTGTTTGTCTCAATGTTAACCATCTTGTCCTTATCTTCCATAGTCATTTGACCAAACCACGGATTTCGCGTAGATATACGGACCGGTCTTGCCGCCTGTGGATCCTTTTTGGGCCTCGACGTCTGGGGTGATTTAGGGATTTCGGTGCATCCCCTACTGGCGGCATAGAGCTCTTCTCATCTCCATTAGTTTTTTACATCATTCTGATCAGGGAATCCTGTGTCTCCTTTGACAATGTTTCAAACTGTAGACTTGCTCTCATAGCCTCCAAATTCATTAGGTTCATACCCACTTGATAGTGCAACAACTGAATTCTCAAAATGCCAAGGGTTGCTCGGTGGAGAGCCACCTATTATTTATAGGCCCTTTTTAATTCAAATTCGACCATTCCCCCCATATTCAACTCATTAGTGCAAGATTGGTGGCAGATAGTCCCAAATCTAGTTTTGACTTTGTGTCTTAATTGCCCGTCGTTCGCTCCTCGTTGCCTTAAATTGGACATCATGTCATGAATAGTGACACCAACGGTCACTTCCCAACCTACCTAAGCGGCAGTGCAACCCCTTGTACGTGTACGCGACCACTGTGACATACCGATCTTGCGCGCAATATTCTTGTCGCACAACTCCCATACAGACTCTTTTAAAGTCTTGCGTTCTCTTTCAACTACTTGGGGCGCTGAGACTATGCTTCCTACAGATATTCAGGTGGTCACACCCTTGGTGCGAGGCTTCAAGTCACCTTCCAACCCAGTCCACGAGCGCTCCTTAATTATCCTCGCGCCAGTCAGTGACTAGTGTTCTTCCTTAGACGGTGCGCTCCCTCGTTTACCTTGTCTAGTAAGGTGCGGTCGTAGCCATGGTAGAAGGGTCATAACTTATTCTACTGCAGTAGTATGGCTGACTATTCCTTGTCCCACTGTGCTTAGTTGCTTGGCGCTGCATGCTTGTGCGACTTTGGTTTCTAGTTTGTTGATTTCTTTGTCCAATATCATACATTTCTTTCTCAGCCGAAGCCAATCATCATCGAGTTTGCGAAGTTTCGAGTTCCCTCGCCGAATGGCTTCCTGTAACTACATAATTCCTTGACCCGGGTCTTCACTTATTGTCCCAATTGTGGGAGCTATTTTAGGGGGATTCTTTGCTACTCTTATGGTTTCGTCTCTTCTCGTTAGTTTTGGATCACTTCCACGCTCCAGTTTTCACTTATGGCCCTATAGGCCCATTGAACCGCTAGTACGCACAGGTCCCAATAAGTTCGGTTCACCTGGTAAACTCTGTTCATGATTTTGCATAGCTTTTTGAATGCTTCGACATGGAATATTTGTGGTGTGCATTGCTTTTCCTGCTGCCATGTCAGCTTCTTATTTTCGATCCATAGTCTGGGATGTGCTTGCACAACACACGTCTGCACCCATTGACTTAGGTGGGCATGCAAGCTGCTTCATCCTGGATGCGTAGCTCTCATTCGACGATGGGGACTCTTGGACATAGATTGTCATTGATGTCAATATGGAAATATTCGAGGAGCAGATGGAGCCATGAGGAGCAAATAGAACAGAGCCACCAGAGGAGTAGATGGAGACGAGAGGAGCTAACAAAGCACGAAGCACCACTAGCGGAGACATATATATATA